>JBAMHZ010420632.1:0-11673 GCA_037177395.1 Alpinia galanga
TTATATTGGACTCTAAAAATTTTTGAATCTTAATAAAAAATTCTATTAAATTCTAAAAATCTTTGAGCCTTAGATAGGTGGCCCAAAAGGTGTGACTCGTATAATTCTTTAAAAAGAGAAGGCAATCTTAGGCTTCTATATATTAATTAATATAGTTAGTAAAGTATAAATTTGAGCAAATAGATTTCTTTTAAATTAAAAAAAAAATCATATGTAGTAGCAATCAATCATAACTAAGCAAAAATATCAAGTTAAATCTCACTAAAATGGTAAAAACAAAAATTAATTGTATAATTCTATGAAAATTGATTCAAGCATATAAATAAAGCAACTGTGTTCATAATATACCAATAAAAGATTAAGCAATGTACTTCAAAAACATGAGTAACAAAAAGAAATTGTATTTAATAATGAACTATATGATTTCGTCAACAAAATAAATTTAAAAGACAAAATTATTTATGCAGCCAACAATCTTAAAAAGTCAAGCATATGCACTTGAAAAACCAAGCCAACAATGGTAGTTCCAGTTTTTCTAAACTTTGGTAGTTGAATGTTTTTTTTCAGCAGTATTTCATATCTTTGACACAAATCAAAACTAAAGCCACCTTTTGTTTGAGCATCCACAGAAGCAATCATGTGCTTATAAGATGAAAAGATATCTCCATTGGTATGAGATCTTTTGAGTAAAGTTCAAAAATAAAACCATGAGAGCTTAGACTCAAAGTGGGCAATATCATACCATTGTGGAGATATGTGAATCTTATAGGCACCTACAAATGATGACTATGCATATGTTGCGCAGCCTAAGCTTGGCAGCTAAGGCGGCTGAGTGATGCGGCTGAACATTTCTGTGAGGAGATGAAAGGTCTCTTGCAGTGTCTTCGTCCAAGGTATATAAGAGGCAAGTTTGGAGCAAAGGAGTGAGAGCAAGGCAGAAGGAAACATCTGATAGAGACATGAAATTTGGTTTGTGAATATTAAAAGACTTTTCGACTTGTAATTGTCTTTCTGACAACGAGCGTAAGATCGTGAGATCTTCTCAGTTTCATCTATCGGCACCGATATAACTTCGACTGATTGAAACTGTACTGTAAAATTTTTAATTACAGTTTATTTAAAGAATTACGAAGATCTTTCAGTTACATTATATAATAGAAATATAAACAGAGGCAAAGAGTCTTGTATAAACAGAGGCAGCGACGATCTTTTTACCTCTTTATGATTTTCAAAGTTGTCAAAGCAAAAGCTAAAGGACTTGTATAAACAGAGGCAAAGAGTACAAATCAAGCCTAACCGTATTGTCAGTTGGGATCGATACCTGTGGATTATACCAAATAAACAGAACTGATCAAATTAACAAGCATGCCCCTTCTTCCTCGTCATGGTCGTCGGGGTTGCTCATTATCTGCGTAGTGCATTCCTTGTGGCGGCGCATTCGTCGGTGGCAGTGACGATCTGGGCGTGATTGGAGGCAACGACAGAGGTCGGCAACGGCACATTGAATCTCATGCAAGACAATCCTGAGTTGTTACTGAAGGATATAACCAAGGAAATGATCAATAATAACTTCCGATGCATAATTAATCTTGCACTAAGGATTGCCAAAAGTTTCAGACTCCAGTACATTTATTTTTCATTAGGAAACTCGAACAGCTAGCACTCACCTACATTTGTGTTTTTATTGTTTAACATTTAAATTGCACAGACATGGAAATTATCCACACTAAAAAAGATAATGTTTAATAGGGTCTCTCAGTCCCAAGTATGAAATGGTCCATGCAGTTACTGATCGCTGGAAGAGTTAAGAAAAAGGAAAATTCGAGATCAGTGATATCGATCGACGACTGATTTCCATGGCAATTGCAGAGCCTTCATGGATTGAACTCGTATCTGCATTAGACTTCATCAGTAAATTATGAAGAAGATATATAAACAAACCCTGTCGAGCACCTTCTGCTCCCATCTCATCGATAGCACCGGTATCGTTGACGAAGGATCTGCCGTCGACGATGCCTACTTAGTTCGTCGAAGATTATCACTAAGACGATATATACGAGTACAACAGCAAGAATAACGTAACCAACATCTTCTTTGGTCAACGGTGTCATCGACAAGGAGATCTTCATCTTCGTCCCTATTCAGCAGATCGCCGGAGCCAGCCAGCTGAGAAAAACGGTGAGAGCCAAAGAAAGAAGAGGAAACGTTTGGATAGCTAAACTTCTTCTTTTGCAATTATAAGTCAGTCAACCTTCACACCTAATCACGTGAAGGCCCTTAATTTACAACCATAATTTTTGTTTAATTAATAATTTAATTAGTCGTTCTTATCAACTTAATCTCCAGCTATTTGCTGACTCACATGACTCACTCCATCGCACCTCACATCCACGCAACTAACCTCAGTCCGCATCTTTCACGTAACAATCCTTCCCATCCTGCATCCTGCCTATTTAATTTAATGTATCCATCAATATCTTTGTATCCGATCCACAGCGTTGAACCTTGTCGGGTGGATACGCAATGTGCATGCTGCTGCACTAAAAAGCTTGTCATTATCCATCGGCCAAATTGTTTATTAGGCATTATTTTTTTGGCATTAATTATTGTATCGCTACTCAGATAATATCACCGTTTTCGACTTTAATATTAATTTGTAATTGGGCCTATTTTGTTGCACTAAAAAGTGATAACGTAGCGTAGCTGTAATGTGCGTGAAGGAGATAAAAAATGATTAGATAATAATTAATTGCGTTAAGACAAGGATTGGGAGATAAGCTTGCACGCTTCTCATGGAAAGCCATCGGAGGAGCGGTGGAGCAGGTTAATTAAGATGCGAATAACGAATTAATTAATAATTATTCAATTATATGACAACTGTGTTTTGTAATATTAACGATGTAATTGGAGGTGACAGGTGGGTGGTCTCCGAGTCATCGCTTGTCATTATGCAAAATATATGCGTACCCGAAATTTTTTATATTTTTAATTATTTTTCTAAGTACTTTATTATTGTACTCGGTATCAAAAATATATATTAGTTCATGGTATTTAGATAACTAAATTATGACTCTTTTCGTTGTTTTAAGACTTGAAATGTTTGTAAATTTTTAGAGGCTTCGAGTCTGCTAAATAATTATAGGTAAAAAAATAATTTTATTTACAAGGCGCTAATAAATCCAATATCTTTAAAATTATTTTAATTATCGGTTTTATAATGGAACCGACTGGAACAATTGGGTTAGAAGAGACTGGATCAGTAGTCCCACTTATCAGTGATCGCTCACGTGGAAGTCACCGGCGGTCACCGACACCTGTCCCATTTCTAAACATCGCCCTCCCTCGCAGTCTATAAATGCACGTGAAAAGGGCAGCGATCGCGCAGCGACCTTGCCCTTTCGTAGCCCATCGTCTCTCTCTCTCTCTCTCTGTCTCTCTCTCTGTGTTTCTCTCTCTACCGGCCCACCCTGCAGCCGAAGGCACCAAATTGATCGCCGTCTCCCACCCCCCTTCCTTTTCCTCAGTGTTATACACCACCAAACGGGCAGGGGTAACGGAGAAAGGAACGGAACAGCGGAAGGAGCAGGGTTGCTGCATGTCACATCGTGGCATCGGCGGTGAGGGTTATTACGGTGGATTCGGTGAGCTTGCAAATCCCCAGCAATGGCCACAACTGAGGAAAAAGCGGCGTCTTGCTGCTCCCCGCGCCTCCTCCCTATCAAACCCGGCGCTGCGGCCGCTGCCTCCAAGGGGAGCTGGATGGCGGAGGATGGATCCAAGAGATCAGCTGTGGTAGCAGTGGGCGCCACGACTGCCAGGACCTCGCTCATCGACCCTGTCGAGGATATTCAGGATGCGTCTGCTGCTAAGGTTTCTGCTAAGGGTATCGATTCTTCATCCTTTTGTTTTTGTTTTTGTTTTTTTTAGTTTCTGTTATGGTATTGTTTATCTTTGTATTGTTTGGTATCATTGGATCTTATCTTGTCGGGGTTATCAATACTTGCATGTTGCTTATCGGACTTTAGGAATTCTGGGGTACAGATGGTAAATATTTTAATATGGGTAAGATACAAGAAAAAATTATGTACAGAAAAGTTTAAAACTTGATCTTTGCTGTGTTTGATTAAAATATAATGTTTGCCAAGGCATCGTAAATTCACGATAAGAGTGAAATAATATATGGTATCATGGAATTCACAATGTTAGTCATCATGCTTTAACCATAATAACAGAGTGATGCCTGAAGAAATTTTATTTTATTGCAAATGGTATTGTAGAACACGTTACTTAAAAGTAATGTTTTGTCAAAGTATTTTAGGGATGTCTGTATAGGTTTTTTGGTGAAATAATCATTACACATTTCCCTTGATATATATTTTGCAAAGGAATTTAGTGATTGTCTGGCACTTTTTTTTTCCCTTGCTACTGGTATTGCAATTGTGAAATTCACCTGTGCTTTTGCTAGAAATGATTTAGCTTTCCAGCTAGGCATATTGATGTAGAACAAGCTGAATAATGATCTTACAAGAAAATTTACCAGAGCATTTAAATGAAGATATGCAATTGATCAATTAATATTTTTTGACACATTTGTGACTCCAACCATTTGATTGTTGGTTTGCCCAATTCCACAGTATTGATCAAATCTCAGCAGCAATTTGTTCCAAAGTGGAGATACAGTACTCCGCAATATGAACTTTACAATAAGCTTAGTGAATGCCATATTTCAATCATGCTTCAAACCAACTTCAGAGTCAAGTGGCTTTATCTGACAAACCTTGTGATGCTTCAATGGTTATAATTTGTTTCAAGAGTACAAATTCCGGCACTTGTTTTCGTGAGATCCATGCTCTTGAACTGAAGCAGCATATGCATTTCTATTCTTCAAAACATCCCATGTCCACCAAATCAGCATGTGTTTCTTGTCTGTCTCAAGCCCACAATCAGGCATGAGCTACAAATGGGAATGCAGATGTAAGTGTCCTTGTTGTGCTAGAAACCAGGAAGTCAACCAGATAAGTATGGGAGCTCCAAACATTGTCAAATTTGAGCAGATATGTTGAGGATGAGGTTTGAAAAATAATTGGGTAACCAGATCCACTCGGTGTTGACTTCCACATATAGAGTCACATAATAGAGAAGACAGGAAGGAGGAAGAAATAGGAAGGTATAAGCAATGTAAATATGAACTTTACACTTGCTGTGGATAACAGAAAAACCACTAGTGGCCTCTTGCTGGATATGGTGACCTCACACCAGTGTTGTAGAAGAAGAGGGGCTCCCCAACAAAAATAATCATCCAAACTCATAATGAAGAAGAATCTTATTTACAGGGTTCCATTTTACTACCGAAAAGATACCCTTTTGCTTTGCACAATCTCCTAGATAAATTCAACATGGAGCTACTAATCCCATTATTTTTTATTAAAAAAAAACTTCAACTCATTTGGGCCTACATACAAATATAGAATATTTAGGAACCAAAACAAAAGGTTAGAAACAATTACAAGTTTATAATCCACAATTCAGTTCATTGAAGCTTGGTGGGCTTAATTCAATAGTAAATCCTAATCACAAATCTCAAATCATGATACACTAGGGATCTTCTTTGTCCTTTGTTATATCAATTTCATTTTGCTTGGACTGTTGGTTAAGGAGACTGTATTAGCATCATTGGTATATTGCTTTAATTGATTCTGATTTCTGATGTCTGATATTTCACACAAGGGACACCCATGATGATGAGGTCTCAGTCAAGCCACCCTCTTGATCCATTATCTGCTGCTGAAATCTCTGTTGCAATAGCAACTGTTAGGGCTGCTGGTGCAACCCCTGAGGTTTGATACTGTAATCTGTTGGTGCTTATCAGACTTTTGCTATAACTTTTTCTCTTTCTTTGATAAAATTTAATTCTTTCAAGCTACTTTACATTATTTCATTGCAGGTCAGGGATAGTATGAGGTTTGTTGAAGTCGTTCTGTTGGAGCCTGAGAAAAGTATTGTGGCATTAGCTGATGCCTACTTTTTCCCCCCTTTCCAACCATCCCTGCTTCCCAGAACAAAAGGTGCTCCTGTCATTCCAAGCAAGCTTCCTCCTAGGAGGGCTCGGCTTATTGTTTATAACAAAAAGTCAAATGAAACCAGCATCTGGGTTGTTGAACTATCTGAAGTACATGCTGCTACTCGTGGTGGCCATCATAGAGGAAGAGTCATCTCGTCTGAAGTTGTTCCTGATGTACAACCTCCCATGGTATGTGCTTATGGAGATGCTATAGGAATAAATAAGAGAAAGGCCTCCTAGTTTTGCACTGAACAAATGCTTTGATCCACATGAGCATCCACATTCAATCGTTTTCCAAATTTGCCTCCAATTATTTTTTTTCCTTTTGAGAAAGAGAAGTGGTATCAACCATCGCATTATTGCAAACTTCTTGGTGCTTGTATTTACTCAAGTTATTAGCTCAGTTCCTTCGGTAGTTTAAGTTTTATTTTATTTTATTTTATTCTCTTAACCAGCTAAAGCATCCATGAGAGCTTCTATGTTTGATGTCAGTAAACAAAAGTTGGTTATGATGCCAATTTTATGCTTAGATGCATCATATTAAGCTAATTAATTCTGCAGTTTTTCACATTTCTCAACCTCTATGATATTGTTTGGGGAGCCTGATTTGCATTTTTAGTCTTCTTGGTATCTTCCACACACACTAGTATTGTTAATGAGTTTATTCCTCATCATTGGTTATGACTTATGAGCATAATATATTTTAGTTATTGCTCTTGCTTCTCAACTACAGGATGCTATAGAATATGCAGAGTGTGAAGCTGCTGTTAAGAGCTATCCTCCATTCATTGAGGCCATGAGAAAGAGAGGAGTATATGATATGGATCTTGTAATGGTTGATGCATGGTAAGTTGTACTAGTTGAACTTCCTTACTTTTTGTAGCATGCTAATATAACTGTTCTTTTATACCTAAGGAGTTTTTTATATGACATTCACATTCTCCAGGTGTGTTGGTTATCATAGTGATGCTGATGCTCCTAGCCGTAGACTTGGAAAACCACTAATTTTTTGCCGAACTGAGAGTGATTGCCCCATGGAGAATGGTTATGCACGTCCTGTTGAAGGCATTTATATTCTTGTTGACATACATACAAACAATGTGATAATTGAGTTTGAAGATAGAAAACTGGTCCCTCTGCCTCCAGCAGATCCATTGAGAAACTATACAGCTGGAGAAACTCGTGGAGGTGTTGACAGAAGTGATGTGAAACCCCTGCAAATTATTCAGCCCGAGGGCCCAAGTTTCCGCATAAATGGTTATTTTGTGGAATGGCAAAAGGTATTTTTAGCCCTTTCATAACTTGTCTAGTTTTGTTACCCCTTGATGCTTATTTCCTTATGAAATCTATCAAATGCAAAATTTCGTGCATTTCTGCTCAACAGTGGAGCTTCCGGATTGGTTTCACCCCAAGGGAGGGCTTAGTAATACACTCTGTAGCATACATTGATGGCAGTCGTGGTAGGAGACCTGTTGCACATAGATTGAGTTTTGTTGAGATGGTAGTTCCATATGGAGATCCAAATGAGCCACATTACCGCAAGAATGCATTTGATGCTGGTGAAGATGGTCTTGGGAAAAATGCTCACTCTCTTAAAAGGGTATGCTTTTCTATTATAAAATGTTTGGTTTTGCATTATTAGTCATCATCTTTTCTTTGTTCTTCTTATCTATTGATTATCCAACAACTGTTGATGATCTAGGGTTGTGACTGCCTTGGTTACATCAAATATTTTGATGCTCATTTTACTAACTATACTGGCGGTGTGGAGACCATTGAAAACTGTGTCTGTTTGCATGAGGAGGACCATGGAATCTTATGGAAACATCAAGATTGGCGAACAGGTTTAGCGGAAGTTAGGCGATCGAGGAGGTTAACTATTTCTTTCATATGTACTGTTGCTAACTATGAATATGGCTTTTTCTGGCACTTCTATCAGGTAAGTTCTTAAGGAAATATTTTGCATATGTGATTTTATGGTTTATTCTATATTTTAGCACAGTTTTGTTTTTTTTGTCCAGACTAAGTATTTCTACTGGGATTTTGTTGAAGATCTACTTAGATTCCTTAATTGTTGTGATGCCTATCAACCTCTATTGTTGAAATTGAAATTATTCTTCCATATAGCCATAGGTAGCTTTGTAGGCTTGAAATGGATATACTTTGTTGATCATCACTAGTATCTTCAACAGTGGTTATTATTCATTACTTCTATGCCTCGATAATTTTCTTCTGCATCAAGAATCACAATGAAAACATTGTATATGCATATGAAAGCATCATATAAATGTTCATTTACTCAAGACATGATGGAAAGCTAAGGGTTTTTTTGCCAACAAGATAAACAAGATTTAAGCTATGCCTACAGAGATAGCCAGAGAGATGATTGATTCAAGATCTTAGCAGTACTAAATGACATCTGGGATTCTGTTTGTAAAAGTACATCCCAATGCATGTTGAATGAAATTGTGATTTGCTTTGCACAGTAGTTTGTGGTGGAATCATGCAATAACAGGATTTAGACACAGTTTAGGATGAATCAACTGGGAGTACTAATTGAAAAATGGACTGAAATTTGCTGCAGGATAGCAATGAGGTTCTGCACTTATAAAGATGCAGTGCAGCGGGAGGTAGGACTGCACTGGTCTATTAAAAGAGACAGACAGATTTGTATGTCAATAAAAAATAGGTTTTTGGGATTCTGGGGGTTTTAATTTGTTAATTTAGGCAATTTTTTTGTCTCATGTGTATAATTTTATGGTAAGTTTGGTTGTAAACCTTAGCCAAATTTGGTCACTTGAATGCAGGATGGTAAAATTGAAGCTGAAGTAAAATTGACAGGAATATTAAGCTTGGGTGCTTTGCAACCTGGTCAGTCCAGAAAATATGGGACAACCATTGCCCCAGGGTTGTATGCACCAGTCCATCAACATTTCTTTGTTGCTCGTATGGACATGGCTGTTGATTGTAAACCTACTGAAGCATTTAATCAGGTATGTTTTTTTTTAATTGAATTTTCATCTGCATTGCCTAGAGTTTATGAGGTTAGATCCCATGTTGATGGGCTTCTTGGGACATATTGTAGCCAAATCATATCCCAAGGAAATACCACATTATTTGATGAACTTGTGTTGTCTGAGTACATCCTACATATGACATGTCTTTTGCATTTTTTTTCCCAAGCAAAAACTTATTTGTTAATAATTGACAAGACAGTGCTATCTTCTTTTCCATTAGGTGGTTGAGGTGAACGTTAAAGTTGAAGAGCCAGGTCAAAATAACGTTCATAACAATGCTTTTTATGCTGAAGAAAACCTTCTCAAATCAGAATTGGAGGCTATGCGGGATTGTGATCCTTTGTCTGCACGCCATTGGATTGTAAGTGCCATATTGGTTTCTCTCAACTGTCTCATTTTATTCTGCTGTTTTTTTACACAGCATTCTTTTACATGTTTATACCATCCTGTAGTATGTATTGTATTATATTATTTGGATGTGGTGCGACAGTATATTTGTAAGCTTTGTTGCCTGATGAGATTGGGTTGTTGGATAAACTTATTTTAGTTGCCCCTTCCTAGTCTCCTTTTTGATAATCTCATGATTCACTTTTTCTTCCTAGTATTTTAGTCGAGATTAAGCTGTCAAATGGAACTGTTATTTGGTAATCTCTGATTGCTACCTTTTCTATTCTTGTGTATGTGGTTTTGTATCTCGTAAGTTATATGTTTCTTGTCTTTTGACCATCCTATCACGTTTTTATTTTAATATAAACAATTTTAGCTGACGAAACCTATAATGGTTTTCAGGTAAGGAACACACGAACTGTAAATCGAACAGGCCAACCTACAGGATATAAGCTTGTACCTGGGCTGAATTGCCTTCCATTAGCTGGTCCAGAAGCAAAATTCTTGAGAAGAGCAAGCTTCTTAAAGCACAACCTATGGGTTACACCTTATAATCGTGATGAAATGTTTCCTGGAGGAGAGTTTCCCAATCAAAATCCACGCATAAATGAGGGGTTGGCAACATGGGTTAAAAAGAATAGGTCCCTTGAGGAAACCGACGTTGTCTTATGGTTAGTTTCCTGGATAACAGTCATTAAATTTATTACTTCATATACTTGTCTAGTGCCTTTGCTTATCTTGTGTCATTAATTGGTTGATTCCCTTAAACTTTTAATGCTCGTGTTTCTTAGTCATTTGGGCCGGGCTTCAACTATCTTCGACTTTTTATTCCTTTATGGTGCTCAGTATCAGTTATTTCTTATTGGTGATCTTGATTGCAGGTATGTGTTTGGCATCACCCACATACCCAGGTTGGAAGATTGGCCGGTTATGCCTGTGGAAAGGATCGGTTTTATGCTCATGGTAATTATTGTCTATTTTCATTTCTTTATTTCCTCGTATGTTTTGTTGAGCTTGATATGCTTGCTGCTTGTGTCTGCATAATCACTGTCATAAAATAGCAGTTGGGAACCCTGAGGCTGTAGGAAAGATTTTTTCTTAACCGTCGTACCCTGATGGGATTCAGTCTAATTATCAAATGACTGAACCATCCCAGGCTGGCCAGCCGTGCCTTGAAAAATATCAAACAGTTATATTATAATATAATTGAAAAGAAATATGAAATGTTAAAATAATGTTTGTCTTCTGTTTTTTTTTTTGGGTACACTGCAGCCGCATGGCTTCTTCAACTGCTCCCCAGCAGTAGATGTGCCACCGAGTGTGAGCGAGGTGGATAAAGATGGTGGATCACCAAAGTCGGTATCCAGCACTGGATTGCTTTCCAAGCTTTAAGCGAAAATGATTTACCAAAATTTCTTCCGAACTGATATTGACTGGATTGTGTTTGCTTCGTTTGTGTTTATTTGTTAACCTCTATTTTCCAACCAATAAAGGATCAACCAGTGGACCTATACTTTCTTGCAGAAAATATGAAAGATAATTTGATTGCTATATTTTGTGTTGTTTTATTCTGTCTATTGTTTTGAACTTAATTGGTGTACGGTTCTCAGTGCTGTATCTTTTGTGATTGTAACTTCTCTGCTGTTAAGCCAGTTCTTCTTAAGTTTATTTATTTATTTTTGTTTAATTTTTTGTTACCTTCTGAAATGAAAGTAAACCCAAAATGCTCATTAGATTTGCAACACTCCCTAAATTTTGCCACGTGAAAAAAAAATCAGAAAAATTAGAGAAGACAATGAACAATCTTTTCACAAATGAGAATACGGAGTCAAAGCCATCAACCTTGAGTATGAATTTACAAACAAATC
Source organism: Alpinia galanga (assembly GCA_037177395.1). NCBI lineage: Eukaryota > Viridiplantae > Streptophyta > Magnoliopsida > Zingiberales > Zingiberaceae > Alpinia > Alpinia galanga. The sequence continues at coordinate 11,334 of JBAMHZ010420632.1, forward strand.
TTTCACAAACTTTTTTCTACGTTCATTAAAAAAAAAAAGTGCTAACCTAAACTTTTCGCAACTACTATCTCCATATTTCTGTATAATCTGGAATTTACACGCATCTCTAACTCGTGAAACTTGATTAGTTCCTAGCAGCTTCAGCAGATCAGAGTCGCCACGAATAAACTATCCCTACTATTGAAATGCAGAAGCAATCAATAGTCTACAGGTCCTTTTGCAGGCTGCTCCAGTTGTGATGCATTCACTCAGATGCTGGAGAGATTTTACAAGAAAAAGAAAAACAATGAACGATAAGAATCATGACCTTCTCATTTTGGTATCAGAGAGCAGCCTAGAG
>JBAMHZ010420643.1:0-11672 GCA_037177395.1 Alpinia galanga
GTGGCTTGCAAAATCTTCTCTGGAGCTGTCTATAGCTTAGTGCAGGTATCAACATCTCATCAGTCATCATTGTACATTTTACATTTATGATGTTGTAACTCTTCCTGAAATATTTTTAGTCACTACTTTAATATGTTTAAAAATGTAAGCATGTATTAAATTATGACCAGTATAGATTTGTAATAAAGTCGCGATGCCTTTTGTCCTAATCGTAGTATTGTCTTGTGCTTCTCATTGGATGCTGATTTGCCTACTTTTATCATAATCTTTTCATTAGAATTTAACATAATCAATTTGAGATATTTTAAATTTAATATGGTCCCATCTTTTTTCTCCGAAGCATGACAGTGTCTTTTTTTCATTATAAATTTATAATTTTGATCGTTTAGACCTGCAAATTAATTGTGAGTTTAGCAAAATTTATAGTTAAGCCATTCGATTCAGATGATAAAATAAAATTCTCTTTTAAGGCCCTAAAAGGAACCTTTTCTAATAATCGATTAATTAAAAAAATATTCTTAATAAATATTCCGATGTATTTTTAAAAGTTTTATAAAAAAAAAATCTCATTTAAGAACTTTTGACAAGCAGGAATTTGATAGAATGTTTTTATGGAGAAAAAAAAATTTATGTCTCCAATAAAAACTAACTAATTCCGAACCAGACTTGATTATAAATAAAATCTTAGAATTTTTAACTAAAAACCATATTTTCCTTTTGACTGGCCGCCAACTTGCCTTGCCACCGCCGCACCTCTGCCTCTCTGCAACCTTCGATCACCCACGCCTTCTTCTTCTCTTCCTTCCTCGCCTCGTCCCCCTCCCAGTCGCCCCGCCGCCTCACGTACGCGCCCAGCCACTTCGCCTCCACATACTCCTTCCGCCGCCACGGCGGCAGCGGCATCCCGGCGCTCTTCATCGACTCCCTCATCGCCGCGCACATCACGCTCACCAAGCGCCCCACGGTCACCTCCGTCCCGGCGAATGCCGACGGGTTCCGCTGTAGGAGGGCGGCGTAGGCAGCCGACGGCCGGGGGATCGCGAACTCGGAAGTGAAGTCTATGTCCAAGATATAGCGCTGGCGGCCGCCGAGGTGGATCACGTCGATGAAGTCGTGGCTGCCGGCGACGGTGACGGCTCCGTCGGCGGATCGTTCCCACGCGGAGGTGCAGAGCCCTTCAAATTACGACACCAATTTAGATCGAGATTTCTTTAAAATCGGTGAAAAAATCGATTCGATGTGAAACTAACTCTAAGTTATAAAAACGAAAGTCGATTCCGACGAAAAATTTTCTTCTGAGAAAAAAAAGAAAGAACATTTACCCGCATCAAATCCTCGATCTCGGAGCCAGCCCACGACTCGCATCTTCGACTCGTCTCCTCTCTGCCCGAATCCCACCGCTGCCACAGCCCGCTCCGCCTCCGCTCTGATTCGACTCGCCACCGAGTCGGCCTCCGATTCCTCCAGCGCCGCTTCCAGTGCGCTCCAGCCCATGGCTTTATCTTCCTCCTCATCCTCTTCTTCCTCCATATCTTCCTCATCCTCCTCCCCTAAGTAGAACGAGTCGACCAGGTCCGCCAAACCGCACGAGCAAAAGGACGGTTGCTCCGGGCTACGCCGTGCCGTCACCGCCGCCGCCCAATTAATCATCATCGCGCCAATCTCCTTCCTCTCCCTCTCTGGATTTTCAAATATCTACAAAATGTAGAAATAATATATATTTGATAGCGAGAATACTTAGTTACAAATGCAACGTTGTGAGAGCGTGACAACTCGTTGGTGCCTTTATAATCATGGGCATGCACGTCGTCATGGCTCGTCTACCACTCGTGCGGTAACTGTAATCAAAATCGGTCTAGGATCAATGTATCTGATTGGGAGCCACCAGATTCAATGTATAATGATACCTGTATGTATGTGGCCATAATCTTGGAGTTGGGGGTGTTTCATGAATAACGTATTATATTGGTGATCTATATTCTATACGTGTATAATAAATGTAATATTCAGACAAGGTATTAAAGTGAGCAATACTTAAAACTAATTTAAGATAATTTAGAATAATAAGAATAACTTAAAATCTTTCAAACTGTTTTCACAAAATATAAATATAATGCTATATTAACCTATTGGATTATGTCTAAAGCTAGAGACTTTGTTGAAGAGCTGAGTTACTATCAAGCTGAGCTGCCGAGTTGCTATATCGAATTGAGTTGTCAAACTGTTGAGCTAAATTGTTGTGTCGAGTTGAATTGCTAAGCTACTGAGCAAAGTTGTTGTGCTAAGCTGCTGTGCTGAGCAGTTATGTCAAGTTGCTAAGCTACCGAGCATCTGTGCTGAGTTGCTAAGTTGTCATGCTGAGTTGTTGAGCTGTCGTGCTGAGCTACTGTGCCAAACTACTGAGCTGCCAAGCTCCTATGCCGAGTTGCTACGCTACTGAGTTGCTGTGTCGAGCTCCTATGCTGCCGAGCTCCTGTGCCAAGCTGATGAGCTGTTGTGCTATTGAGCTGCTATGTCGAGTTACCGAGTTGAGCTGAGCTCGTGCCGAGCTGCTGTGCTGAGCAACTGTGTCAAGTTACTCAGCTGAGTTGCAGAGTTGAGTCGTCAACTGTCGAGCTCCTATGCCGAGTTGTTGTGCTACCAAGTTGTTGTGCAGAGCAGTTATGCCAAGTTGCTCAACTGAGTTGTCGAGCTGAGTTGTCAACTGGCAAATTGCCTGAACCGAGTTGTTGATTGCCGAGTCAGGAGGAATCGAGGTCTACATTTAACATAGATTCCTTAAAACAAATTCGTCTCACCTCTGCGGTGCTTCAAGGTTAGCACGAAACATCCATTTTCTAGGATACAACGACGCACTATCTCAACCAAGCATTGGTGGTTATGACAAACTAAAATGCATTTGAGTGTTATCGCAGGGATTCTGCCAATAAACAAAGACAAAAAAAAGACTCGCCAAATAAAAGCTATTTAATGACTTTTACAGTAAAATGTCAAACCTTTCGAACGGCAAAATGATATTAATTATTAATGCATCAATTACAATTTAGCAAAAATAATCTAGATGATAAAATGTCGATTCATTTACTTAAATAAATTTTGCCTTGATCGATTCGTCAATTCGACACGCACAGATCGTGTTCGCACACAAGGCCCCTCAATCTACACCCCCCTGTGCAGGCATGCATGTGAGAGATAATCTCTCTATACACTTATTCACAATATATAAGCTTGTGAAACAATTTGAATTAACTATCAAACCTTGAAACCACCAATGTATAGCTAAAATCCCATATACGAGTCTCCTTCGTCTATCTCTTTTTCCATTCACATTTTATTTTCCAACCTAACCTTATTCTATATAAGAGTATAGATATATATTATTGTGGCGATGTTTTATCACCTCTAATTCATTTTTCCTAAATTTATTATTGTTATTTAAAGTAAATGACAGCAAAAAAAAATAGTATAAAAGCCAATATTTATTGGGCTCATTCTATTTTGGGCCTTTATTGTACTGTGAACGATTTGATTTTGGGTCTACACTTGGCCCAATAGAGTGAACATCAAGAACCCCTTGGCATCGTGTTTGGGGCGCAGTAATTTCGCCATGGACGCGACCTCGAGCCGCTCTCGGTCGGAATTGGAGGCGGAGCTCGGCGACTTCGACCTCGACCCGGAGGACCTCCACCCCTTTGTCCCTCTCAAGAAGGTACCAGTTGGCGACCTATTCGAGGCAGCGCGCGCCGGCGACCTCGACCGCCTCCACTACCTCCTAGACTCCGGCGTGAACGTGAACGCCCGCGATGCCTGGGACTCCGTCGCGCTCTACTATGCGTGCCTCGCCGGCCACGTCGAGGCGGCTCGCATGCTTCTCGAGGCCGGCGCCATCTGCTCCGAGCGCACCTTCGACGGGGACCGCTGCCACTACGCCGCGCTCAACCTCCGCGTGAGGCGCCTCCTCAAGGCCTTCGAGGCCCGACCTCCGCCTCTCTCCCCGTTGCCCGCAGCACTTCGGGATACGTTCCTCGCATGCGCCGCTAATCTTCGTGCCTACATCGAGCAGTGCGAAGCTGATGCTGGCGCCGCCGCATGGTCTGCCGGTCAGTTGCAATTCTGTCGACTTAAAGTTTCATTTTTTTAGAAAAAAATCCTTAGTGATTCAACACTAAGCTAAATATTACTTATCACTGTTGGTTTTGGTTCACATTCTTTTGGGCATATCATCAATCTCCTTTCAACAAGATTGAAACATGTAAACTTGACACTGTACATTAGTAAACAAGAATTTCGTAACATAGTTGAATCTTCATTGACGCATTCACCGAGATCTTGTTATCCTACTTCTTGAGTTTGCAGGTGAATGTCCATATCTAATTTTAAGTTGTGTATGAGGATTCATAGACAAGCTAATTCTATGTTTTTTAGGAGAAGCATGACCAGGTATAAAAGAGAAGTATTTAAGCTAATTTATCATAGCCATCAACAATAAACCGTATTAGTCTCATCTATTAAAGTTGGCTACAGAGAATTTTATTCATCCGTTGAACTCAATGAAGGCTATAGACAATTCAGCTCCTCTACTATAGACTTTATAGGTCATGTTTCAACATGCTCATATAATTTTCTCATACATTTTTCATTTTGCCATGCTCTTTGATAATACTTATTCTTTCCTAACTAATCATATAACCCTTCTACTGTTTTAATGGAGCACTATTAAATTCATATCGTGTTCTAATGGAAAACATCTATTACACCCTTATTAGATCTAATCTATAATTATATACTTGTATAGCATTTCTAGATATTTCTTTTTCTCTAAAATCCACCACAATTATTGTGTATGGATTCTATCGTAACCTTTTCAAGTCAATAGAGATCATTTGCAAATCTTTTTCCAGTATTTTGTTGTTTGTTGTCTTGTAAAATAAATGACATCTATAGTTGCATGAATACCAAATTGATTTTCTGAAATATTTATTACGTATTCTTCTCTCAATCACCCTTTTTGTTTTTGTTGAAAATTTGATCTTAATTAAATAATTGATGGGAGTTGAAGAAAAAAATACCTGTAAGACATGAGAAACTTCAAAAGATTCTTTAAGATAACAATACTATGACTTTGAGGACTACTAAGATTGCCAATAATAATGTCAGTACCTCATAGAAGATTCCTGATTCCAAGCATTTTGAGAATCATGCATTGTCTATTGTCTCCTAAATCAACTCTCCAATATAAAATGTATCTAGATGGCTGATTAATAGTGAACCCTACACTGTGTGTCTAGTCATGCAAATTTACTCTTTGAATGATTCCTGACGGGATTGCCACTTTATGAATAGGTTACTTTTCACTGGGTGATGGATCCAACTCTCCTCCTTTCCCACCAGATATTACATTTTATGTTGATGGCAAGCCAATAGAAGCTCATAGGGTCATATTAAGTGCACGGTCACCATTCTTCAAAAGGAAATTTGAGACAGATTGGAAGGAGAGGAAGGAAGTGAGATTCTCTAGCCAAAAATTATCTTATCATGCTTTATACAGTCTTATCCATTTCTTCTACTCAGATAGACTCGAGGTTGCAGTTGATGATATGGAGGATCTTGTTCGCACGTGCAGAGCTTGCAAGTGTGATCAACTGCAAAACATATTACAGAAAGAACTAATTCATCAAAGATATGCTGAGTACAAATCATTAAGAGATGTAGACAACTCGCAGAAAAGATTCATCTTACAAGGTCTGTCACTACCAGAAGAAGATAGGCTTCCTTCTGCACTGCGCCACATTCTGCTGGCTTCTCTTTCCAACTCTAGTATGGATAACATTATCAGCACACCTGAGTACAGCAATGACTTAGCTGATGTTTGCATAAAAGTTGGTGGAAGGATTTTCAGATGTCACCAAGTAATCCTGGCATCAAGATCAGAATATTTTCGGGCAAGGTTGTCTCGAATGGCAGATTTCCTTGAAGGGAACAATCAGCTGCCAAGTTTCACCCTTCCATTTCTTGAAGAACATGATTTAAGCACAGAGGCCTTTGAAAAGATGATTGAGTACATGTAGGCAACAAAATTATATAAATCTTTTAGTTTTTTTTTTTTTGTGTTTGGATGCTGTTTGCTGCTCCTAATACTTCTTCTTAAACTTAGGTACACTGATGCCTTGGAAGACCTGGACCCTGATCAGGTAGCGCGTTTATGAGTTGACAAATATGAAGGCCTGGTTTATGTTCCTTCCAGTTCCTAATTCCAAGTAACTATACAGGCTGAGGAAATATTTGATGCTGCTTCAAGATACTTGTTATTTCCTCTTAAACGCGCTGTTGCGGATGCACTGCTACCTCACCTAGAGCACGTTTTGCCTGCTGATCTTTGCCACTGGCTGGTATTATCAGACATGTAACATATCTTCCTTTAATCCTCTCGTCTGCTTTGTTTCATAACATCCTTGCCTGACTGTTGATTTAATGAAAGCCGTTTTTTTTTAGGGAGGTTCGACTCTCAAAACATACGACATGCTAGACTAACCAAATGCAAATGTTTAACATAAATAATGGGGAAAAAAGGAATTTTTGGGTGTTATGCAAAATGGTTTTTAAATGCATATGTGATATAAATCCCCAAAGAAGAGGGATGCTTGAGAAAGATGTGATGAAATGCTTGTGCTGATTATTTTGTTAGGCTACCTTATGCTTAGACTGCAATACTTGTTAAGAGTTGAAATGAACTATACTTAGCATTTGTATTCTCTTTAAGTTGCTTGATTTTGTGATTCAGGTATGGTGTTCTCAAGATCAGGGAATACTGCTTGGACGTTATCGCATGCAATTTTGAGACATTTGCTGACACTCGCGAGTTCCGTGCTATGCTCTTGACTCTTCCACCGCCATCTGGTGACTCCGCTTTGAGAACCACTTGCCCAAGTGCTCCCGGCTCTACAGGAAAGTCTGATCAGGCTAACCTCCTTGACGATTTACGAGAGAAATGGTTGGAGGCTGAAGCAGCTGAGCTGGATAAGCGAGATGAAAGTGCAGCTCTATTTGACAAGCGACTTGAAATGCTTATGGCTGTCGCAGAGCAAGAAGCCAATGAAACTCTGATGCAATAGATATATAATCATCCTGAAAATGCACTTTCAAAATGTAGATTGTTTTCAATATCTGTAGTTGGTAAAGAAAATAACTTTTCTTGTGATCATTTTGTTGTGTCAATGTATTAAGATAAACCACTATGCACCCCTGTTTTTAGATTGACAAAATAATGATTAAGAGGAGAAAAACGAATTTTTTTTATTGTTTATAATTTTTCAATGGCATGTCCAATTATTTTTTGTTGCACTTTATTGTGAAAAAAAGATATAATGATAATGCAATATTGTTATTCCTACAAGGGGTGATGTTTCAGTTATATCCTTCGACGTGTCTTAACAAGGACTAATCCATTAATCCTAAAAGTTCTTAATTTATTAATAATAAACCCTAATCTCATGATCTACCAAACACTACTAAATGTTCTTCCGTTGAACAACAGAATAGAAAACAAACAGCTAATTAAGCCTCGCTCAATTTAGACTAAACACACCATTAAATGATTGAAACTCAGAGAAAATGAAACACACTCAATGATATTTCTTCATTAATTAATTTGTTAGTTCCTGGACTCTTGCAAATCTCTACTGAAGAATATCAACTGATTGGAAGCCATTCTCTGCGAATGTCAAAGGTGTAGTTGATCTCCAAGTAACACTTGCCATCATCATCAACAAACTGATGCAAGAGGTGAAATATGCCATCAGTAATCAGAATAAAGATTAAAAAAAAATATATGTCATCAGTAATCACAATAACGATCAGAAAATCCTTGTCTATATTTTGATTGACTCCATTGTCTATATTTTAATGATTGCAGTGGTTGTAAGGAGTAACTGAATGAATGAAACTTACTTTAGTTCTTGCAGAATATGTTCCTCTTGCAAATATTCCACAAGGAGTGATTTCTTCTGGTGTTTCGTATGTGTAAGGCTCCACTTGAGGACTGAAGGTGCCCAACATTTCCTTTGTTCTGTCCACTGAAATGAACACACAAAATGAACAACTAATCACAGTTCATTTCTCGAATTCGAGTGGTATTTCAACTTAAAATGGATCAGAATGGATCGTGTTTAAATAGATCATGAAGCTCAAAATCGACAATCTCCATGAGATTCAGTCGATTGCAAACATGAGATAGAGAGGTTAACCACCTTTGATTCCGGTTTTCCAAACTGTGTTCGTGTATCTCAAACCGGAGACGATATTGTTACTGACAGAGAAGTTGAACTTCAATCTGTATTGACTTCCTTCTTTCAAAGTAAACCACACGCCGCGATAGTCCGGCACGGCGAGAAGGGGGAGAACTATGTGAGGCCTCCCCGGGGAGATGATTGAGAGGCTCAAAATCTTTACCTCCGGCTCCAAAATTTCTTCCACAAAACCATGAAATGAACTTTTAATGCACGAAGATGTTTAGCACATTTGCAGAATTCAACTTAAAGTACCTCCCACAGCATTCAAATCCACACTTCCTAGCAGTTGTTCTTTCCACTTCCTTAGGCTCTCATCCTCCTGCAAACCACCAAATTAGAATAAATTATTGAAGCATGAAAAGGACTCCAACTTGAAAATTTGTAAATAAGTATAAGAAGATTACCCAAAAACAAAACAAAACAAAACTGTTTGACTGTATCATTTTTAGTTCTTCCTGTGTTTCTTGGTAAGTAAACTGAAATTAGTTCTATTTAATAAGTAGAAGACCATCATGCTTTTTTTAGAAGAGAAAATAAAATACAGAAATTAAGGTTTTTTTTTTACCTTGTCTTTCTCCATCTGATCTTTGAGGCTGACCTGAGGCCCCAGGTCAACGCCTGTAACACATTTCTCATCGTCATCATCTTCTTCTTCTACTTCTTCCTCCTCTGGGTCACGAAGAGACGTCTTGTTCAGTTGCCTCTTGGCCTCGTCCTCCATCATCTCCCCTTCGCTCTCAGTCGCCTTCAAGATCCCATTTTTCTCGCATTTCTCGCTCTTCTGCTCCAAAGCCATGGCGTTGGAGCAGGGAAGCGCTCCAATGGCGGAATACATGACATGAACAATATGAGACGGAGCAGAACACTCAGTAATGGCTTAAGAGCACAAAGGAAGGGCTGGAAACCAAAAAGAGAAGAACAAGAGAGTCAGGACAAGGAGAGTAGACCTAAAAAGGAGACAACTTGGCAATTAAACAACTGAAATGCGAGCAAGTAAAGAACCAAAGAAAACAGGTTTCGAAGTGAAAGAGAGGAAGAATCAAAGAAGAGACGGAAAGGATCTGAAAGAAAGAAACATATTCCAAATTCAAAATTCCAAATCTGCAGTGGAAATTGGAGGAAGATGGAGGAGAGAACGTGAGGGGCACTTCGCTTCTTCTCTGGGCTGGAAAAGGAAACGGAGAGAAGACTGCACTGCAGAGGAGAGGATTTATTTCGTCGGAATAAATTTTTGAATTTTTTTTTTTTAGTAAATGAACATTTAAATCGAAAATATAAATAAATAAAAACAATATTTAATTAATCGTATTAGAAGTGTGATATAGCAGCGGGGCCCGCGGGACGTCGTGGGCCCGCTCAATCCATGTGGCCATGCGATTTGGCACGCTTTATTAAATGAATTTTTTTTTCCGGATAAAAGGTAATCGACTTACACGTGTTAGAACACCATTGGAGATGCTCGTTTTATTCCACCAAAAAACTATTTATTTATTTATTTAATGCAATAACTCTAATGCACCGGAATCTAAATTATCAAGGCTGGCCACAACTGGAATGCTAATTATTCCCACAATTTATTCTCATCCTATTTTTTAATTGATGTTTAATTATTTAATTAATTTTGAGTGGGGAAAAAAAAAAGAAGAAGAAGAAAAATATATGGCTCACGGTTTTATCGTTGATGTTCGACTCCAGCTAGCGAACTCGCAGCTCAACGATCAATGGACTCGTGAGCAAGCGGCGAACTTTCAAGTTGTCTTGGCGCGACCGTTGGGCTCACGAGCACAACGGACAAAAACTAATTCACGAGCAACCATAGCAGTGGGGCCCATTCCTCATTTCACAGCTGGTAGGGACCAGTCAGATCCTGACACCTGTTGATATCCTCCTTTAAAAAGAAAAAGAAAAAAAATGCATAATTACTGAATTATATTTACCATGAAATTATTTTAAAAAATGGATTAAAAAAATTAATGCCACTATTAAATAGGCCAATGAACTCGTGGCCCACGAGCACGTGAAGGAGAGAAGCGGTGGAGTTTTGAGTTAACAAAATAATTTTGACAAAAAAAATAGTTTTACATCTTTTTAAAAAAATATATTATTGTTGGCTTTAATATTTTTAACTTTTAATTATTAGGCTCTTAATTATCATTATGGATGTTTTTTTTTTTACTTGAAAACCTTCTACTCGATTAATACGCAGAGATGACCAATCAAATTTTAAGATTTTTCAAGGACATTTCTTTAACAGCTGAATAGATTGAAATCCTAATGGATCTTCATCAATCATCTAAATAAATCAAAAAAGCATTCACAGTTTTTTTATGGATCAGTTTAAATTTTATAATCATGTTATTCTTAAAAAATTATTTAATATTGAAATTGTATTTTATTTATTAAACTCACAGATAAGACCACTTTATCGATGTTATTTTATTGGATCGATGAGCGACGGGATGCGTACGTATATGTTTGCTACATTATTGCAAGATTAATAATCGTGAATGGTGTAAATAGAAATAAAAAAATAACGAATTTAAATCTTTTAAATTTAACGTAGCACTAGCTGTGCACGCGAGAAGTGTGTGGACTGGCCGAGCCGCCACCTTCGCTTGTCTGCTCCACTCCATAATGAGCTGAGCTGGGAACAACAAGTCTCTCGGTCTCGGTCGCCGTCATTTCGCGGTGTCCCGCCGCGTATACACCAAGTGAAGCAAAGATTTCCACTTTGTTCCTGCACTTTTAGCTTAATTCCGCACGCTGATTACGGTGCAAATTGTGGTTATGTGGCAGATTTTTTACTTTTCCATGTAGAAATTCGCAACACAACCACCCACGTCGCACTGCTGTCCTCCCACCACTTCCCAGTTCCACCTTCTCTTGCTCCTCTGAACTGCGTAGGAGCCAGTTTTTGATCAGTCTCTTTGCGTACGGGCGGGCGGGCGATGACGAAGAGGTCTGGTGTGGGCCTCCTCGCCGCCTTCCTCGTGGGGTTCCTGCTACTGCTACTCCGGGTGGGTCTCACCGCTGCCCAGAATTCCTCGCCATGGCTGACCTTGAGCGGTGCGCTCTCCCTCTCATTAGCGATCACTCTCTTTCTTGCTTGGTAAAGGCAGGATTTTTGAGATCTGTTGTGAGTTTTCGACTCTTTTGCAGGCGGGATTTGTTTGTTTTTTTTTTTGGGATCTCCTTCTTGCTAGCCATCTACCTTGTTATTTATTTATTTTTTCTTCCAGGGTTATAGCGGATCCTTCAAGTATTTTTAATTTTATTTTATTTACTTCCGGATGAAGATATAATCGATACAGATGTTGTTTGCAGAAGTGTCTAGTTGCTATTTTCTCGTAGAAGTTTCTATGTCATGCGAAGCTAGAGTGCTAT
>JBAMHZ010420663.1:0-11670 GCA_037177395.1 Alpinia galanga
TGTTTCAGTAATTTTAAAAAATACTTTCAGTAATCATGTATAATATATTATATAGTAATTTTTAATGTCGAAATCTATTATATAATTTTTTAGAAACTATTCCGGTAACCACACAATGTATCACCATTTTTTTTAAAAAATTTTTAGTAATTATTATTTTATTAATTTATTTAGGAACTTGAGGGTACTTAATATTTATGTTCTCACATAATTCTATTATGGCAATCTCTTTCTCTTTACTACGACTAAATAAATTGAGGAAAATTACATATCCCCGCACCCACCACGATGTGCAATTGTTTTCATTTAATTAATAATTTTTTTTTTTTAAAAAAAGACAATTAAATCAATCATTTTCAGTATGACTTTCAATATCATTTAAATTTTCATCCTTTTTTCTAAAGATTATTTATTTTGCCATATTAATTTGTAAAATTATATTATGTTACATTTTTCTGTTTTCGGTCATATATAATTAAATTGCGCATAAATGACAGCATACATTTATTGGAAGGCCTGAACAAGGACGCACAGCCACCAAAGAATTGTGCATGCTGTCGACATTAATAGGGTTGACTTTTATGATATAAAAGTCAAAGTTCTACGATGCCGGATCGTGTATTCTATCGAAGAAGTGAATGGATAGGAAAAAAAGAAAAAGAAAAAGAAAAAAAATAAATAAAACGATAAAAGAAATTTTTTCGCTTCGGAGGGAATGAACCAGGGATAAAAGTGGCCCTTCATATGGGCCTTAGGCCCAACACAGAATGTTGGAGGGCCTTTTGAAGGTCATTAAGAGAAGTCCAATGGAAGTCGTTGAGAAAATAAATCGGTTCTTCCCCTTCGGCGACGGCGAAAGCTTTTGCAGTTTCTCCTCGGGTTTACCCTAGATTCTGTCCGTCCGTCACAGAAGGTATAATTTTGATTACATTCCTGTGCGTCCCTTATAGATCCTTTTTGTTTTCTCCCTTCTTGGTTCGGTTCCTCCTCGATTTGCATGGGATATTTCGACCTAAGTTTGCCGCTTGTTCTTATCTGGAGTTGATGGCTTTCTTGAGGTGTTCGGTTCCATTTTCTATTTCTTTAGAGTTATGTGAGAAGATATATATTTAACTCCCCTCGTGAAAGTTCGATTTGCATGATCTGTTGATATTAAGTTGTGGGTCTCGATCTTTAAAGAAAATTGGTACCTATTGGATTAAGGAACCGATCCATTCTGCCTCCTTTTCTGTGTCCTTGAATTCTTTCTTGTTTGTGATCGGGGTTGTTAAATAATGCAAATGATTGCGCAACGTAGATCTGTTTACCACTAGTGGCATTTCAATTCAGAAACGATCCTGCAGCTTCATGTGATTTTCGATGATGCTTTAGTGCTCGATCTGCTCTTCCATTAGTAGAAACCATTGGGAACTGGTAATTTCATAGATCAACAATTCTTGGGAATTTGTCGATCCATTCCATGGCTGATGAATATATTCTTGGAGATTATGTATTTACCTGCCTGGAAATTCTTGAAAGCTAGTTTTACTGACGCTTGTTGCACCCTTCCTGCGCTAATTGTCATGGTGCATTAGTTATCGCTCGAGCATGCAAGACCCAGTATTCACTAGCATGTATAATACAGTTTGTGGATCAAGCAAAATTACACGCTCTCTAGGATTTTTCTCATCTTTATTTACTTTTTCATTAGCAATTGTGGCATTTTAGGCTAAAATTGGGATCCTCCCTGTCCTAATTGTCATGGTGCATTAATTATTGCTCTAGCATGTAAGATCCAGTACTCACTAGCATGTATAATACAGTTTGTGGATCAAGCAAAATTCATTATGAGACACAGTCTCTAGGATTTTCTCATCTTTATTTACCTTTTCATCAATAATTGAGGCATTTTAGGGTAGAATTGGGATCTTATCTTTCTTTTCTCACAAGTGCTACCTTGGTACAAGCGCTTTTGTGATTCAAGTAATGTATAAACAAAGTAATTGGTCTGTACGAGCTTCTAAATGCAACTTCTTCTTTTGTTTCTTTTTCTATCGACTTTTGAGTTCTAGTTTCTGTGACTTTTCCTATTTTATCACACAGCCTAAATATTTATACTTCATAATCATGGTTGAATTTTATTTTCGATGGATTTAGTTTAATTAATAGGTTGTGTTTAATTTTAACGGGTTGAATTTAGTTTCTGATAGAATTTATTATTATTATTTTCATTCATAAGATATGCTTGTGTTCTATCAAATTGGCATAGTTTTTTCCGATTTGGTTTAATATATATTGATCATACGACAGTCAAGATGGTGGCTAATGCTGGAGGCCCACCCAGAGGAAGTGCAGCAGCAGCTGCGAGTTTGCGGAGGCGGAGAACAGCAGGCGGCGGCGGTGCAGCTGCCGGAGGAGGTGCCAGTACGATGCTCCAGTTCTACACTGATGATGCAGCTGGTGCCAGGATGTCTCCCAATACTGTTCTCTTTATGAGCATTGGATTTATTGCTGTTGTTGCCCTTCTGCACGTTGTCGGTAAACTCTATGTTCGTCATTAGTTCTTCAGCAATGCATCAAACATGGATCTGATCTAATGCACAATGTATCGGATTTGACAATGTTTATGTTTTGGTGGTAAAGAAACCGTGGATTGTTAATTATCGAATGCAGAACTATTATATTACATGCTTAAAGTGCTCACTAACCTATGTTGTTTTGTTATTCCAATTCTGAAACCAAAGATTTTATTTTACTTCCCTTTCCCTAGTGACCTGCTTACAATAGCTTCACTGGAGTTTTATACATAGGATTATCCTTTATCCATTGATTAGCCTACAATTCAACCTAATCTCACCCGTCCTCTTCTGATATACACCATCCTGACCATGGAACTGGTCCATGTCATTTGTTTTTCTTTTCTCATTATATATTTGCTAAATAAAACCATTTCCAACCATTTTATCTTTGAAAAACAATAAAACTCAAACTAGTTTATCTTTAAAACCATATTGTCTTTAAATTGTATGGTAGTTCTGTTTCATTTTTATTATTTAAGCTTACCGTGAACTCATGTTTAAATAAGCATGTAGATCCAAAAAATTTATTTTTAGATTGTGGATGTATGTTTGAATAAACATGTTTAATTTGGTGAGATGCCAAACTTGTTTTGGGACAATATAGGGTCTTAATTAATTTAATATTGTCCAAATTGGCCCAAGGCCCAGACAAGGCCTGAATGATTACATAGATTATTTCATTATTTTTTATATATAGAATTAGAAAGAGAAAAAAAAACAAATAAATTTGTGATAGTAATCAAGTCCATCACAATAATCAAAATCAAACATCAAATTTGTCTAAAATTATAACTTAATTCTTCTTGAATAGTAAGATAATTTAGATTACTAAAAGAACAAAGTTCCAAATTTGCAACGTTTTCGTATTTGTTAATAACATCGTCTGCTTCGGTTCCACTGCAATGGTACGAAGAAGACTGCAAGTAAACAAGACATTCATATGTAGGGTACATTGATAAACTTGTTCTTGTTTGTTTGCAATTGCATGTGATCCTGTACTTCCATTCGTTCCAAGCTCATGTGACCAATCCACGTAATATCGTGTGTGTGTGTCTACATATATATATTACTTTTGATGCTTTCCAATGAAGTTGGAGGGACGTGAAATGAACGTTTATCAGGCGTATAATTATCTTTAAAAAAAACTATAACAAGGATGATGATGCTGCCATCACAAGTGTTTTTGGTTTTTGTTGTTGATCTTTTCTCTTTACTTGTTATTAACAAATTATGGGGACCAGTAGATTCTCACAGCACGCCAACAACATCTCCGATGTGTACATGTGTGTGTGTGTGTTTTTTTTTAATGTAAGAAGTGTTTATATATTCCTAATAAATTAATTATTTTTTATGATCAAATTGACTAACAACTCAATTAATGGAGTCTAGCTATGATCCCTAACCCTTTTTTTTATATATACTAAATTGATTAATTAATGTTTCATGATGCCATTATATAAGTCGGATTGATTAAATGGCAAGATATCTCCATAGATCATAAGTGGGCCAAAGTTAATTTGTTTGAACTTAAAATGATGTACATTAATGAAAGTTAATTGGTCGTAATAGGACAGGAACAGCCAAAAATAAAAAAAAATAATAAGAAATAATTAATTAAAATAAGCTGGATATATACTCACAAAATTCACACCTAATCAAACTCTGTGTCCGTACCGTACGTATATATTTTCTAAAAACATATTAATTTTAGAAATAAAAAAAAAATACTGGTTTAAAATATAATTAATTTCGATCCCAAGTTATAAAGAGACGACGGCCGGGAAGGTCAGGTGGGCAACTGATGTGGCTCGCAGTGCGGCAAGGGACAAAGAGCCATGTACGTATGCTTTTTGTTGGATTTCGATGATGAGGAAATAGAACGCATGCAATTAGCATGTGATCCGGTTCATATAGTTCGACTCAAGTACTGGTGCGTCTTCTGTGCTTGGCATGTAGTTAATCCAAGTACTGGTAAGTGTTCATTGTGAACTGAAGACGACACAACCTCAACTCAAAATTAAAAATAAAAAAAAAGGCAACCCAATTTATTAATTAAGACGACATGGACACGAGTCGTCAACTATGCACGATTATTAATTAATTATTCACCAATATATATATATATACATTTCACTTATTGAAATGTACTCTGCTGTTTATGCCAGCGAAACCGGCCATCTCCATCGTTGTGTGGGAGTGCGTTCCTGGTCCCAAATATTCCAAGCTTGTTATTTCATTCACGTGACCTTCACCCAAGCCACAGGGTGGCTCAAATAATGAAATATTTGGGATGTTTGATAAGAATATATTTTGTTGCTGACCGTTCAAAGGAAGAGAGAGGAACAAGTTCACACTGGCAAAGGACTGGGTACGAAGAGAGTACCTGCAATAAGATTAAAAAGAGCTATAAAAGACGCCGAAAGAAGTTTGGCGATACCACTTCAACGCTTAAGTCAGTGATGAGTAAAAATGCAATGAATGGAAGAATGGAAAGAGGATCAGACTCCTTACCTCCGGGGCGAGGCCCTAATATATATAGGAAAATAGTAATCGACATCCATACAAAGACATACTGTGATAGTGGCATGTCACGACAGTGATCAAGGATATAGAATGTCATATCTTCATTAATGGGTCTCTGGTGAGAGGACACCTCTCCATAAATACTGGGGACAATAAGCAATAAAAATCTCATACTTCGTCCTCGTCAGAGATGCAGGTGAGGGAGGGATCTTTAGTTGTCGGGCCGCCTGGGATTTGACTAGACTTTAACTAACATATAGGAGCAGATTACTACTGAGATATACTGTAGCCGAGATGCAGATGGTCCGTGGTCGAGACCAGTCGCGTGCCGAGGTACAAGAGCTTTCCGCCGAGCCAGAGATGAAAGTTGGTCTAATGCCGAGACATAGAGATAACCGGTCTCGTGCCGAGACATAAGAGATAGGTCTGCTGCAGAGGCATAGATATAAGAGCTGGTCTCTTACCGAGACATAAGAGGTAGGTCTGCTGCTGAGGTATAAATATAAGAGCTGGTCTCTTGCCAAGGCATAAATATAAAAGCTGGTCTACTGTCGAGATAGAGATAACCGATCTCGTACCGAGACATAAGAGGTAGGCCTACTGCTGCCGAGGCATAGATACTATCTTACCACGTTACGATAGGGAGGGACAAAAACCCAAGCTGGGCTAGCTCCACCATTATGAGCGAGCCAGGTCGAGGTCGAGTTAGATCGTGAACAGTTTTAACCACATCACATACAAATTTAAAATATAGGGTACACGTGGCGCGAGGTATAATTCTGTCAATATAGGGCGTACACGTCAAATATACACTTAATTTTTGCCCAAGGAGAGCTCAAACTCAAATCAGATGAGCCGGCAATGACGCTTCGATCGTTCCAATGTTATGGCAGCTCGCCATTGACCTATAAGTTTGTATAAAAGAATATCTATAGGGCATTTAGGATCGAATTTAAAAATAAATTTAAATTAAGAGTTGGATAAGATTTAAAGTTTAAATAGATTCAAGTTCATTAAATCAAATTTAAATATCAGTTTCAAAGACTCGTTGGAGTTATTTACTGCTCCAGTGTAAAAAAAAAAAAACATATATAGCGGTTAAAGTGGTGGATGAACTGATAAAATTCCATGTAGATTCGGACATTGAGTTGGCTTAGTTCGGTGTCACAGGGTGAATTGACACCTGGATCGCCGTATCTGGGACCGCCATATTCCCGGAATCGTGTGAAGAAACCAACAAACTGTAAATCCTCCCCGTGAGGAACCTTTTGGATGTAAGCGCAGGACTCATCCGCACCGGTCACTACCGGCACCACATCCCGCTACATTCCCAAACAAACAACAGGTCCTCTCCTTATTCCAACGCGATCGCTGGTAGCTGCTCCCCACACCCTTACGAGCCGCGCCACACATTCCATGGCATATAACGCTCACACCCAACCTCCAGCTAGCGCTAGCCGCCTACAGGTAATTAAACTGCATAAACAAACCACGTCGATTCATCTTGCAAACTAATCGCCATGGTTTTTCAAGAGAATGTTTGTGGAGCTGTAAAGTAAAAGCTGTTGGGCTTTGGATCATCCGTTGGGATACTTGCACCGAACAGTGCTGCTTGATGATTAGCCATATTATTTTAAGACACGCTGAACAAAAGACAACGTGGATGAGTAGGAAGAACAGTTTGGATGTGTGCATGCCATGTTATATCAGAGATTAGAAAGAACAAGGGTGGTTTAGACATTTGACGATCATGCATGTGCATTTCAGCGATGGTTTCAGGTAAGTTTTGTGGCA
Organism: Alpinia galanga; assembly: GCA_037177395.1. Classification (NCBI taxonomy): domain Eukaryota; kingdom Viridiplantae; phylum Streptophyta; class Magnoliopsida; order Zingiberales; family Zingiberaceae; genus Alpinia; species Alpinia galanga. The sequence continues at coordinate 6,876 of JBAMHZ010420663.1, forward strand.
GTACTGATCCGCGATCACATTGAGGCTAGCTCCTTTCTCTTTATAAGACTGATCTGTCTCTTCTAGTTTTTTTCCATAGCTAGCATAGCTGGATTGGAGAGACCACAGCTGGCCGGGAGATGGTCTCGAGGGAGCAGAAGAGAGCCGCGCTCCACGAGAAGCTGCAACTCCTTCGCTCGCTCACCAACTCTCATGCAGTAATCACGTACACCATATGTATTTCAGGTTTTGTGGATTTAATGACATGTATATGATTAATTTGATCTGTATATATGGCAGCTCAGAAAGTCCTCCATCGTATTAGATGCCTCGAAATACATCCAAGATCTGAAGCAAAAAGTTAGAAGATTGAAACAAGAAATTGCATGCGCACAAAGCCAAGTAGTGCAAAACAGTAACAGACCCTTGTGTTCGCCTCGGGTGATCATCTATTTCTCCTGTGTTATTTGTTTTCTACTTTTTCCTGATTTGATGTGATATTATTATTGATTGTTTTTATTGTAAGAATAATTAAAGGTGATTGTTGAAACCCTAGAGAAAGGATTTCTGATCAACGTGTGCTCAGAGAAGAGCTGCCCAGGACTGCTTGCTTCAGTTCTAGACGCGTTTGAGGAGTTGGGCCTTCATGTGGTGGAAGCGAAGGCCTCCTGCACCGATCCATTTCGTCTGGTAGCTATTGGAAGAGAAGTAAGACACTTTTAATCCATTAATTAGCCAATAATCCTTAAATTTTTTTTCGGGCAATTTATAGTTGCGTTGGTTCATATTTTAAAAAACGTTTAAAAAGCTTTCAGAAGTTTGTTTGAATAATCAGGCTCAAAACATGGAAGCGCAAGTGGTGAAGGAAGCTGTGCAGCGTGCCGTCAGTTGTTTCTTTGAAGAGGACAGTGAAGAAGATATGGATGATTAATTATATTCCCTTAATGAATTATAATTAGAATCAAATCCATGCATGGATGTTCTAGCTTCTTAGCCTGTTTTTTTCCCCCTCTCGTTCAAAACTTTGAAGGCCTGCAAAAGTCCTTTAATGGAGGGACGATATTCTGTGTAAGCTTGTAATTTAATCCATCTTCAAATGCACCAGTAAATTAAGTGCGATTAGTCCCTAATTCGCCTAATTAATTTGAATTATCTTAATTTCATATATATATATTAAATTAATAACTAAAATTTTACATAAGAGTTTGCCTCGATTCGTTGCTCAATTCAGTGGACAACGGCGCCGCCCTAGCTGCAGGGCAAACCGCCTTCTGCACCTATCCCAAATACTTTATCGCCCGCTTCGCCATGGATTCGGAATGGCGGCCGACGCCTCGTGGTTTAGGACTTCTCATGATCCTCGAGTCCCCGCGCCACCGTTCAGAAAATCATGGATCCTTTGCTCTTTGGATGTTTGGCAGCATGCAAAGAGAAGGTGAGAGGAGGAAATTGAATGCCCGCAGATCGTGCTGCAGGTATGTTCTGTAAATTTGATGCATTGTTTTGGGAATTCAAGAGATTGTGCGTGTTGCATTAAAGTATGGATTGTTTTTTTTTGGAGCAAAGATGTTTTTTATAAGTTGAAGACTTCTGATTTCTTGAAGATTTGATGATGAGTTAAGATCCAGTTTCTGATACCTTGGGTTCTGTAATGGTAGCTTCCTCAGTCAATTTAGTGGGTCTTCTTGATGTCATCTCTTCACTTGATTTTCCATTGTCTACTAAAGCTACTTCAAAGAATCGGATGGCTAGTGAAACATAATGTTACTTTTATGCCAAAATTGTGGGAAATTATCTAAATTCTGCAATTAACAGACACGCGATTGGATCTAATTATATACACCTTCCCTCAAACTTAATCTTCTAGAGCTATGGAAGTGCATGATACACAAGCTTTCTGTTAAACTACAAGTGTTGAATGGCATCCTTGGGTCATAATTTTAATTCTGCATGTCTTGAAAGAATCCTGTGGTAATTATTGGATTCAATCTCTTTTAATTTTGAATTTCAGATTAGTTTGTAACTTTTTAGCATGAAAATAGTATTCCTGAAATTTGTAAAGCATAGCTCCAACAGAACGATAAGTTCTAGTGATTTTTTTTTATATCACCAACAATTATGTTCTTAACCCCTAACTTGTTTGACTGGTCTACTTCAGTTAAAGCTGCTGCTTTCGATTCTTCGTATTCCATCCAATAGGTAGTAGCAAGGCTTTCGTGTATACCGAGTTCTTCACAAAAACATATTAAGAGTATGAAGTTACAAAAGTATAATTGAGAAACAAATTCAATCTACTTGAAGGGCAGTAAAGAAAGCAGTTGATTAGAGAAACTGTCATCTTATAAATTGTGATAAACATTAAACTAGTGCATTTTTTGTATGTCTTCTTCATTAAAGAAATAAAGAGTACAATTGTGTATTGCTGAGAACTTCATCCATATGACAAAAATAAATTTGAAGTTCAGTATCATTGATGAGATAATTTCACAAAGTTAGACTCAGGCACTCACAGTGGAAGGAAAAAAAGCAAGTTAAAAGACCTCCATGCCTCTAGTTAGTATGGAATCATACATAAATAAAGAATTAATTTAAGCAATTGTCATACAATAAATTACGATGGTATATAAATAAATGTATCTAACTCCTACAGTTTCCCTTGGCTTTGAGAGAAAATGACATCCAAGGCACTATTGCTCCCTAAATTAAAGATGGCATCTGCAAATTCTGCTACAGAGCAATCAACCTCTGCGTCACCCTGCATCTGTTCTGTATATTTGTTGCTATCGTCCTTGTTGAACCAGTTATGATCTTGAATCAAAGTTGGTTGTGATGCTCCTGTTTGCACGGCAGCCTGCGCCCTTAAATGCCCTCCCTGTGAGTCGTCATTATTATTTTCGTCATTCTTGCTATTGCTAGCAGAATTCGACATCAGTTCATTGGGGATCCGGATCGGGGTTAGAGAGGTGCGGCAGGTGTGCGCACCACAGTAGGTGACTTGAAGTGTTGATGGATAATCATCAAGCCGTTGCACTTTCTTCTTTGCTTTGCAACCATAGTGATGTTTATGGGTACAATGATAGTAGCTTCTGCATTAGCACAAACTTCACATCATTTAATTCGTAGTCTTAGAACCTTAAAGCAATGTAGCAATGGAAGTTGTTGCAGAAAAATATTATTAAAAGGTCACTAGGAAGGTGCAAGGAGATAACTTCGATTTTTCAATTGACAATGAATTTTACACTTAAAGAATGGGTTTAGTTTACCTTGGAAACCTCGAATTAAGTATCTCTTTCTGACCATACTTCTTCCAGGTATATCCATCATCAGGAGGATTCTCCATGGTAGGATGGGCTGGCACCAACTCTATCGAAACGCCCTCATTCCTGCAACTGGTACGATTAAGCTTTCCAATAATTGACTAGAGTAGCATAACAGTCTTCCATATTGGTGTTTGGTAAACATGCACAAGCATTGGAGTGGGTTTAATGAACCATATCTAAGATATCAAGCTTTCAGTTTTCACCTCTTCTTCCAGGATCTTTTCACCAAAGACTTGCCCTTTCTCTCACCAAAGATATAGCTTAAGCCACCTGCAGACTGTGTAACCGCCGGCTGGTTTTCCGGTGATATCTGTGCTGGAACACCAGTGCATAAAAGATTTCCCGTTCCTTCACCGTCACCCATGAGGAGCATTTGGACACTGCGAGGAGCTTGGCTCTGCAGGGCATATAATCCATGGATGGCTTTTTGGAAGGCACCAACAATCTCCTCGCAAGATTGCAAGAGGTAATGTGCATCAGATGCAACATCGGCGTAGGGAAGGCTGCTGTCCAGTTCTCTTGCAAGCTTGCACGCATCGAGGATTTGAGATAAAATCTCCTCCATGGGACTTGCACTTGTTTTGCGCCACTGAATCAATCACACAAATGGAGTCGAAGCTTAAGAATTTTTTGAACTGGATACATAGAGAGCGAAAAGGAGGTCATTTTAAATCTAGACTTTAGTGTATTGAATGGGTAGGAAGGGGAGGACTTGGTCGCCTTCCTGGGTCTTTGGAAAGACTCTTGGTCTGCAAGCAATCTTTGAATACTTAATGTTTGCGGCTGACTGCGTAGAATTTTCCGCACTGCAAGTGCCCTTTTTTCCTTGCATTTTTTTCTCTTGCTATGTAATCTCGTTACTTGGATGATAGATTTACCATAAGAAACTCTTGGAATTTATTTCTTTATAGTGAAACTCTTATTTAAGAGATCGTTTGATATCATAATTTATCATCCTTCTATAGACTTGAGACGAACAATGAAAAAAAAAATCAGACTGAACATTATATCAATCCTCTCTGGCATTGCATTATCTCAAGTTTAGCATCATACACCGCATTTCTGAATATCTAAAACACATTGAACATTATACTATATAGACATTAATTCAGATTGATATTTTCTTTTCCCTTCAATAGTTTTAGACTTTTAAAATCAAAGAGGTAAAGACGCAAGTCAAAGTCTAAGAAAATAGCTCAACTTTTTTTAATTTTTTTTTTAGTAATATAGACGTTAATTAGGTTTATCTATCAAATTAGATACTGCAGGAAAGAAGTAGTATTCCAATTTCCAATAGTACATTTGCAATTATGCCCAAAAAAAGAGTGACTCGTTTTTTAGAGCAAAATTTGACTTAGTCAGGAGTCTACGACATTTAAGACTGGGATTCTTTGGAAGTAGGCAACACACAAGAACAAAAAATGTAGGAAAATGAAATGAAGATGAGAAAGAAAGAAAGAAAGAAGGGGGGAAAAAAACAGAAGAAGAGAGAATTT
>JBAMHZ010420673.1:0-11668 GCA_037177395.1 Alpinia galanga
GTTCTGATCATGTTTCTCAACATTACCAACCTATTGATTTGACTTCTTTGTCAACTTCTTTCCATCAAATTGAGAGTACTATTGAACATATTTAAGAGATTCACATTGACATTAAGGGAAAATTTGAATTGAGCATACAAAATACATGCCAGGAATTAAAGAATACAACATACTTTGTTATGTCCTTGTAGTGCTCGATGTTCTAGTTCTAATGTTTATTTTGCTGATTCCAGTCCTAAGCTCGAATGAAAAAGGGTGAGAGTTGTGTTAGGTTGTCAGCTAGCATTGAATTCAAGAAAATATTCATTATTGCAGATAGTTCTCTAAAGAATGAAGTAGTAGGAGCAGTTAGAAAGGGATATAGGATTATAGCTTTTAAGATAGTGGTGAAAAAGAAACAATTAATGTAATTAACATATATGCATCTCAAGTAGGATTAGATGAAGACACCAAATCTAGAGCTTGAGAAGACCTAAATGGGGTATTATAAAAAAATCCACCAAATGTAATGATTTTAATAGGAGAAGATCTAAATGAGGACGTAGAAGTGAAAAATGAGGAATATGATAGGGTGCATGAGGGTTATAGGTTTGTAACAAAATATAAGAAGGAAAAGCTATATTAAATTTTGGGATAGCATATGAACTTATACTGGCTAATACATATTTCAAGTAAATAGAAGAATACTTGTTTACATTCAAAAGTGAAAATAATAAGTCACAAATTGACTTTTTTATGATTTAGAAGGAGGATAGAAGGATTTGTAAAGATTGTAAGGTCATCCATGTAGAAATCTTAACTATTCAACATAGGTTAATAGTGTTGGATATGCACCTCAAATATAGTATCAATAAAAGGAAAATGTGCACGATTCTTAGAATTAAGTGGTGGAAATTAAAGGAAAGAAAACAAAACATATTTAAAGAGAAGGTAAAAGTACAAAGTATTAGGAGAAATATATAGCAACTCAAATATGACATAAGATAACATGACATTAAACTTAAAAATGGTAACCAAGAGTATACTTGATGAGTTAAAGGGACATACATTACCAAGTAAATAATCTTGGCAGTGGAACGAGAAAGTAAAGAAAAACAAACAACCTATAAGATATTATAAAAAAGGGCAACCTGGCGCACGAAGTTCTCGCTGTGCGAGGTCTCGGGGAAAGTTATATTGTACATAGTTTTACCTTGCTTTGCAAGAGGCTATTCTTATAACTCGAACTCGTAACCTATAAGTCACAAGGTTACAACTTTACTGTTGCGCCAAAACTTCCCTTCTATCCTATAATATATTATATACTTATAAAAATGAGGAAAACTTTAAAAAGTATACAGTAGCTAAAAAAACAATAAATAAAGCTAACACTTGATACAAAAGAAGGAGAAAAGAGCATTTATAGAATAGCTAAAGCGAGAGAGAGGAAGACAAGCGACCTTATCCAAATAAGATGCATTAAAAATGAATGTAATAGGGTATTATTAAATTTTGAGAAAATAACAGAGTGATAGAAGAGGTATTTTTATCAACTTTTTAATAAAGGTTTAGGTGACTAATTTAACTTAGATAATTTAAATAGCTCAGAGGAGTATAGAAATTTAAAATTTTATTGTAGAATTTAAACTTCAAAAGTAGAATAGACTTTAAATGGGATGTAAAATGAAAAAATAGTTGGACGAGATAATATTCCGATAAAGTTATAAAAGTATTTAGGGAAGTAAGATATTGAATTACTTATACACTTATTCAAACTCATATTAAAAATGAAAAAAATACTTGATAAGTGGAGGGTAAATACTCTAGTTCCCTTATAAAAATAAAAAATACATACAAAATTGTGCAAATTATAAGTGTATTAAATTAATGAGTCATATTATAAAACTATGGGAAAGAGTAATAAAAAAAAATTAAGGAAGAAAACTATGATGACAAAATCAATTTGGATTTATGTCTGTAAAATTGACAATAGAAATTATACATCTTTTCAGATAATTAATTGAAAAGTATTGATAACAAAAGCAAGTCTTACATATGATATTCGTTGACCTAGAAAAAGCTTATGATAGTGTTTCAAGGAAAATTAGATGGAGAATTCTAGAAAAGAAAAGTATTAGCATATTATGTTGCAATAATTAAAGATATGTATGAAAATGTAATGACAAGACTGAATATTTTAATTGGATTAATTGAAGCATTTCCCATAAAGATAGTGTTATATTAAAGATCAACTCTAAGTCCCTCTCTTTTTATATTAATTATAGATGAACTCACTAGACACATCTAAGATATAGTACTATCGTGCATACTATTTGCATATAATATTATTTTGATAGATGAGATACGTGAAGGAGTGAATGTTAAACTCAAATCATAGCGAAAAATATTCAAAGTGAAAGTGAAAGGTTTTAAGCTTAGTAAAGTAATGACAGAATACATGAAATTTAAGTTTAGTAATATTAGATGTAACAAGATAATTGTTAAGATAGAAAATGATGAGTTATCTCTGACTAAGAATTTTAAGTATTTAAGATCATTTTTGCAAAAGGATAGAGGGATTGCGAGAGATATTTTACATAAAATATAAATAAGACGGTTAAAATGGAGGAGAGCGTTAGGTATTATTTATGATTGTAAAGTATCTCTAAAATTTAAAGGGAAGTTCTACAAAACAGTGGTTAGATCTGTATGTTATATAAAGCTAAATGTTGGGCTATGATTTGAGCACATAAACAAGAGATGAGAGTCGTAAAGATGAGGATGTTAAGTTGAATGTATAGACATACGAGGATAAACAAAAGAGTTCGGATTGCACCTATTAAGGAAAAATTCTGAAAGACATATTTAATACGATACGAACATGTATTAAATGACCAATAAATATTCCAATTATACAATATAAAATTATGACAAATATGCACATTAAACGAGGAAGAGAAAGATCAAAGAAGACTTAATTTACAATGATTAAATATGATACAATTTATTGAAATATAGATGATAATATACTAGAGGATAAATTCCAATGGCATAGAAGGATCTATTAGTCGTTTGGAAAAGACTCCCTACTATAAATGACATTTTATCAGGAAAAATGAGATTTGCCAAAGGGCATCAGACAAGTTCTTTGAAGTTTAATACAAATGTTAAATCAACCTTTCCTAAGGATTTCCTTGATCAACTACTTTGCACTTACACTTATTGTTTGAAGACTTCGCTAGATAGGCTTAAACTCTTGACGCAGAATAATAATGCAATAAAAAATAAAGTTTAAACCTTATTTTCTTAAGATAAGTGGTGAATAAATTGGTACATGGTTTAAATTTTGTGACTATAATTATCTTGCTTTGAGTTTAGTGTTTCTAGCAAACTTACTTTATTGTAACTGAGTCTTAGGTGGAGGTAAAAGAGGCCTCCACCTCACTGTTTCATTTATCCGATCACTGATCAAGTTTCTATTGGAGTTTCTCTCTTCTTTCCTGCAAGATCACCAAGGAGCACACCACCCTTGAGATCATTTGCTGAGGCACACAGATCTATCAAACTGTGTCTAACTCTAGTGAAAGCGCCAATTGAGGCACTTGTGTTCTGTGACATCAAACTGTGGCCGATTGTTTTTACTGTTTAAAAGTCTCTCAGGTTGTTAACTGCTTAGTGCTTCATTTTGAATGGTAGTTTTTAACTGTCTTCTCCTTGCTAAATTGTTTAAGCAGTTTTTTCCAATTTATGCCAACTTATACAATAGCATAAATAATGCACAAATTTACAAGAATTATATCACATTGATTGTTGACAAACTACATTCCACCAGTCCATGCAAAAGTCCAAAAGGTTTGATACTTAATCAAGCAATTTTATTTGTGAAACTCAGTCAGCTTGCTGATTAACATTTCTAATCTCATGCCTTTGTTATTAAGACTCATATTTTTAGACATTTATTGTTCTCACCATCTTTTTCAGATATCTCCTGGAGAGGTAAATATTACACAGGCAACGTGCCATGCAGTATCTTCTGATTCTTTGATGTCAAATCCAGGAAAGAAAGCTGATTCGAATCTGTCTTTTCCTCCTCGCAAAGCTCACTCCAACATATCCCTTTCCTTTTCTAGTTTGACTGGTGATAGCAGCGGTGGGGATTATCAAGATTGTGTTGTATCATCGATGCTTCTTATGGGTGAACCGCAATGTTTTGTGGCTGGTCCTGAAAATTCTTCCTTGCCTATAATTACCAGGGATAGTGCTGTCATGCGTTACAAGGAAAAAAAGAAAGCTCGCAAGTAAGTCTAGCCTGTGGGAACTTCATAATCAAAATTGTATTTATACTCAATTTCTCTAAAATCTATGGAATGTAGGGCCCTTTAGATTTCTATTTGAGCTACGATTCGATTGTTACAACAGAAAAAAATTCTGGTGGTTCATTTAATTTGTACAGACTTCTATTGTCTAACCTACAATTTATGGTAACAGAAAAAATGTTCTAGATCATTTTCTTTTATATATCCACTTGCTCAGACCATGGTTTGGCCAGCCTCTTTAACTGAACATGGCTTATCTCTTCTTAACTTTTGTGTTTATTATTCTAAATTATTATTGATATGTGCACTTGGTGTAGCTTGTTTCTCGTTACATTCATCGAGTCAGTACAATTTATCATTTATTCAGTTTATTGTTTTTTTCAACCACTGCTAATTATTTAAAGGCCAAATAATATATAGATGAACTTTTTTTGTGCACTTAGAATAAGAATATGATTATGATTTTGCGCACTAATTATTTACAATGGCCTTTTATTTATCAAATCCTTCGACCACTTGCTTGAGTTCTTATATAGTGGCAACTCTGCAGTTACTAGAGAGGATACTTTGGAATTATAGATGAAAAAAAATTTCTATTGGTCTTCTAGGTTATATGTAACATAGAAAAACCAGTAATTCAAACAACACATATAGATATGAACTAACACAAAGAAGTTCTTTGGATCAAATATGATCCCTCAGAATGAACAAAGAAAATGATGAAGTAACCTGAAATCACCACGCAATTGGCCCTAACATGTTTTTTTTGTTGTTCATGAAGTAACATGGAATGCAATTATATTTATTGCATCCTAGAAGCATAGAAAAACTATTTTGCTTGGAGTCCTGTTGATCTGCATTGCAGGTACCTCAGAACTATGAACTCGTCATTCTGTGAAAAGAAATTAGCAGCAACCTTGTACATTGCATAATGAAGAATACAATAATCAATAGTAGTGGAATGCAAAAATATATTTTGATCTTTTTAGATTTGAGACAGAACAATTGTAACAAAGGGTAACCGTTGAGGTTCTGTTTCCTCAAGGGGAGGGGAAGGAAAGGGAATGGAAAGGAGAGAATGAAGAGGAAGGGAGAGGGGAAAATAGAAAGGAAATCGAGAAGTTATTTACTTGGTGATGTGAAGAGGAACAAGGAAACGAGGTGGGAAAATGATCATATTATCTCCATTTTCTCCATTCCTGAGATTTCCTCCCTTTGATTCCTTGATGATCTCCTCCATCTCCCATAACCTTTGCAGCTAGTTGCTGATGTTGAACATCCTTCTGCTTGCTGAATGCAAGCTCATGCTGTTCCCCCTTCACCTCCTGCAATCTCTACACAGTTATTCGCTGATGAGACTAATGGAGATGGGTGCCATGGAAGAGAGGAGATGAAGATGAGAAGGGGAAAGATTGATCTTCATCCCCACCCGTGTTAAATTAACCAAAACCCAAGGGTATCAAGTCGGCTCACACTCGATATTCCTTCATCCACCCAGGTTCATCCAATTTTGGGTGGATGCCAAACTGGTGCAAATGTCCATAGAAAGGGCCCAATCATCCTTTCCACAACTTTGGGTACCAAGTGAACCAGGGAAAGTTAGCCCCTTACCTCTCTTTTTATAAACACACCCTAAGAATATATTAGATTATTATGAATTCGAAGGATTAAATACCGTAATGCTAGATCCATCTAGCATCTTTTGAATGGCCTTAAAATTCTATAACATTGTAGGCACAGCACATTGGAACGTTTTTCTCCTTGTGGATTGGAGACTTAGTTTACGTTTATTTGTAGTCAGGTTGGATGTCAGTAGAGAAGTTCATTTCTGAAGCTTGAACATTAGAAAAGATTGGCAAGGAATAGAATGATGCCATCGGGAAGTTGTTGAATTTTTTGGATCATTATGAAATTGAAAACTATGAGAGTAGCAAAATGGCTAGGCCTGTGTGTGTGTGTAGATAACTTATAAGAACATTATGCACTAATTTCTAATTTTATTTCATAAATATATTCCTTAGAGCATTTCAATTGAATTATTTGGCTGTCTTCCTTGTATTTGTACAGGTTTGATAAAAAGATCAGATATGCTTCTCGAAAGGCTATGGCGGAGGTGAGAAGGCGTGTAAAAGGGCGATTTGTCAAGGCTGGCGAAGCTTATGACTATGATCCTCTTGCACAGACAAGAAGCTGTTAAGTGCACAACCTATCTCATTTTAAGTAACATCAGTTGGTAGATACTTGTGCCAAGTGGATACAGAAATAGGTTAGTCATACCATGCAATCAATATATTGACCAAAGATGAAGAAACAAGGAGAAAGAAGACAGGCGTTTGGTTGGCAGCAAAGGTTGCAAATATGAATTCAATCTTACAGTCTGGTCCTGGATATATCAAATATGAGTTCTCCAACTCCTAGGGCTTAACCTTTTGATCTTGGCATGTTGGTCTTAGTATTTGATCTGATAGCAAGTTGAGTGAATATGTATGTCCGAATCTGGAATTGCCAATGTGCATGGTTTATTATGCTACTAATGATCCAATAACAAGTCCTTGAACCTCAATCATATAAATCTTCCTCTTCAGCTCCCTCTTATGCATTTTTTTGTGGTACATAATTTCTTGACTCCTTTAGGATGATTCACCATGCCATGCATCCAGGGTTAAATTTCTGCTTCAAAAGTTTCTATCGATAGTCTTTCGTGTTAATTTGTAGATTATAATTTCTATTGTATCTAAGAGTATCTCTTTGTATCAATTCACATGTAAAGACAATAAATACTTGGAAAATCAGGAACTCTGATTTCCATGCCATGTGCTGTGTAAATATAATATAACTAGCACTTTATCTCTGTTTATATGTTGGTGGATTTCTGAGCAAAGGCAATGCTTGTTTGTTTTGCCCATCTATATTTCTTTCTTTATTTTTTTTTAATTCTTGTACAGTCATTCAACCAATTTATGCAATACTTATTAATGATAAACTGCCCTTGTAGACCTGCACATCCCCATTTCTAAATGAGCAAATGGCAAACTGTATGATCACTACTGATCTGCTCTGTTTGAGCTGAGCAATGTGAGCTAAAAATTAGAACTGTATCCTTTTTTTTTTATAGGAATTGTGGAAGAGACGACTCTTTTCATTTTATAATCCAAAAACTAGAATGCCCTCCCTTGATGTTTTCTTGCAAATTTCACCTTTGTTGCACCTTCATCTAGCTACTTAAGAAACCAAATAGTCAGCCCCAAGGCTTGCTCGGATGGCTAGTGTAGCCGTGTTAAAGTCTGAAAGGACAAGAGATCGATTCCTAGATTTCACCGCTAGGTTACTGATGACTCCGTATTTCTGCGCTAGCCGCTCTGGGTTCTTAATTTATCCCTCTACACACGTAGGGGTAGCGGTGAAGAGCTACTAATGTGATGGTTCTACATTTTTAAGAAACCAAATAGTACTTAGGTAGACTCATGTATCAGTTTTGATTGGAGTAATGATTAAAATTGTTATATGAGCTGTAATTTTTAAAAGAAATATCAAAAATAAAAATATATATAAATTAATAAAAAAAGAATATATATATATATATATATTATTCTATACAATTCATCCGTGATCACTTTCGTTATCCATCGTCCCTAATACTATTTTCATTAATGAGTCAAAGGTCAAAGCTAGAAAAGGAAGGGTAGTCATGCCAAACTGTTGATTCCATATAGACTAGAGAAAAGGTTGGGTTAATCATAAATAGCTTGATTATGAGAGAGTAATTGCTGAGTCAATCTGAATTGATTCGGCTTAGAAAAGAGTGAACTGAGCTGAATGTAAATAGTTCGATAATAAGAAGAGTTACCGAGCTAAATGAAAATAGCTCGGTAGAAAGAAGAATTGTCGAATTAATGTAAAGTGACTAAGTCTAAAAGGAAATGTCGAGCTTAGTGGAAATAATTCGGCCATAAAAGAGATTACTGATTCAAAATAGACTGACTTATTCCAAATTAAGAATATGCTTAACTCATTGAAAATAACTCATCAAACTCATATAAAATAGCTTAGTCAAAAGGAGTGATTACTGAGCTAATAAAAAATAGTTCGGCAAGATATTAAAGTTACGGATGTTTACAGATGAATTGTATAAAATAAATAAATACTTCAATGTTTATCTTGGGTCATCTAAAATCAATATGACTTTATTTTCTAAATTTACGCTTGTTTAAGGTGACATAACAATTTAAAACTATTATACGACTCTAAATTTCTCTTAATTGAGAAACGAACATTGTCTTCAGAATAAAAAAAATTAAATAGAATGACAGTTTAGATTAAAAAGAGAGAGAAAAGTCTAACAATTAAATGGGTTACAGTAATATTACAATATCCTTTTATTGATAGAGTCGATGGACAAGAACTGATCTGGTTTTTTTTCCCCGAGTGAATGAGAGCATTACGGCCTAAGAGTGAGCCACAGGACACATGAAACACCTTGCGTCAGCAATATATATGCTCTTTACATTCATTCGGCTTCAAGCATATGACAAGACAAATCATGTGGATTAACGTATGGATCAATACAAAGTCTGCGAGGATGTGATGCTGAACTTATATAAGATACTTCGAGATGGTTATGATGCCATGGAGTGCATTTAGTTTGGAACCTAAAAAGAAATATTGAGCATTACTACATGGCACATTACTGTAAATTCCTGTACGAAGTGAAGTATATATATATACACACATCACATAAAAAATTTCAGAACCTTACACGAAACTTAACTGAGATCTGCTTCAGTTCATGTAAGCCTTTTTGATAGTTTGGTCACCGTTTGATACTTAACCATGTTAGGGTAAGGCCATGTTATCTACTGTGATGCCAGATTGGACATATGGAAAGTAAAATAGTTGTTGGTGCCCTCCCCTGACTTTCACCTGATCATGTCCATTCAGCCAGATGCATGAAAGTACAACTGTACAAATCTTTATAAGAATTCATAATCTTGTCTACCGAAGCATCAGAGAGAGAGAGAGAGAGAGAGAGCAGGTGGATGCAGTGCATCTACAGTATCCTCGCATTGACTACCTGCAGCTGATTATTGAGCAGCCAGAGATTTGACTGGAGCCAACTGTTTAGACCTGTGTTTTTTTTAGCCAAAGGAACGAAGAACAAACTCCCTATATATATATATATATTTATTTATTAAATTTGATTAAAAAAATTTATATGGAATATTTTTATATTAATTTTTTTATTAACTCAAATTTAATTAAAATTATTTTAATATGATTAAATTTATCAAAAAAATTAAATAATTGGTTGTTATAATATATAGAAGTCAATTAGAATTCTTACACTGAAGTTTATTATGTTAAAGTGATTTTAATGAAGAAGACTGAGTAATTTTTGACTAAATTGATAGAGATTTTTTTATATATAAAAAAAATATTGTATGTATAAATTTTTTTTTATCAAGTTCGATTTTTTTTTTACATGTTGTATTCTTGTGTTCTTTCATGGTCATTAGCAGTGGATGGAAGTTAAATTATTAATGCTCCTGGCTTGAGTATTCGATTGCCATGATGCACAGCACACCTTCCCTTGATTGATTGCTCATGCAGCACAAGCCCGTGTCAGAGTGCTGGCTTCTCTCTGCTACACTGGACTCCAGCTAAGAAATCTTATTATAACTGCCAAAAGTTCTTCCTATTTTTTGCTTGCTGCTTGTAAAATGCATTTGGATTTAGTTTTAGGTGTGATCATGGAGGATGGAAAAGGTCCAAGTGCCTGTTCATGGGAGTGAGAGACATCCATCTTATTTCTGAACAAAAGAAAACAAAAGAAAATCACTCTACTTGCTTCCTTTTCAGGTCCAGACTGCCAATTCCTCCTGAAACTCGACACTTTGATGCGAACATGGATCTTGAGAAAGCTCACTCCAAATTTACCAGATCATATGCAATCATAAGTTTATGCAAAATTAGAATGCAATAGAAATTCTAATATCTAATTTGCTTGAAATCGTGTTCCAAATTTAATTTCTAACTGAGGTAAAATATCTAGTGCGAGATTTAGTAAATTTTCCAAAAAAATTATTGATGAACTTGTTCTTCTCTCGTGTACCTTGTTTACTCTCACAAACTCATAGAAGAGGAAAAGGAATTAACAGTAGAAGATCTCGACGCAAAAGAGAAAGAAAATCAATGCATCAATGAAAGATATCGATGCAGAAGAGAAAGAAAAAAAAAATCAGCACACCAATGCAAAAGGAATTAACATTGCGGCAACCGTTACTATAGCGCAATGAGTTCACAGCGACAATGATTAGTGTTAGAACGAGGAGGTGGAGTAGTAACGTGCTCACTGTTAAATTCCTTCGATCGGTTGAGCATCTAGAGTTTCTTCGATTGCAGTGCATCTATTGATCATTGGAGCATCAAAGTGTCCACCTGAGAAGACTCGAAGAGGAGCAAAAAGGGGGCTAAGGAGGATCTCGATGAAGCCCCTCCGACGCTCAAATCAATAGATGGAAGAGAAAAATAGAGAAAAAAGAAAGACGTAGAGATTACCTTTCTTCTGCTTTTCACCTTATATACACAGGGGAAGATGAATTTTAAGAAGACGTGAGTGACTGATGTGGAGGTGTAGAGTCGTGGAAAGAATATAGGGATCATGGAGATCATGAAATGCATCCTCATAATATCGTGGGACTATGATCTTCTAAAAGCGTGGCTCCCCAGAGATGTAGTTGTCTGAATGTGAACATGTGGTAATTAATTTCCGTCCATCAACTGAACTATGTTGAGTAGAGCTATATAGCTAAGATATGTCAGATCGACTCATGTGTCGTGTTAAGATATGTCAGACCAAACTGAGCTATGATGAGTTAAGATATGTCATGTTGAATTAAGTTGTATCGAGTTAAGATATATTGTACCAAATTGAGCTGTATCAAATTAAGATATATCGTGCTTAATTGAGTTGTGCTAAGTTAAGATATATCATGGCGAACTAAGTTTAGGATGCGATGAAACTTTCCTGAGAGCTTTTCGAGTAAAAATCTGATTTGAATCCTGTATATTTGACCAACTCAACGTGGGATGTCCCGTTATCTTAACTTTTAATCTGACCTTGCCAAATCAATTAGAGATTGATAGATTTTTAGCGAAAGGCTGATGATGTTTTGGACCAAACCAAATCAGTCGCCACGATGCCTCCAAATCAATAAATCCGCAGTTGCACATGCTAGAGTCTCTCTTATTTCTGAATAGCTAATGGACAAATATGACAGTTTAGATTCATTGACGAAGGGAGAAACTAATGGTGGAGATATATTTCGATGGCTAAGGAAAAGATAACATAGCTCTCACACTTTAATGCCATAATT
>JBAMHZ010420690.1:307-11302 GCA_037177395.1 Alpinia galanga
ATATCCAAAATATCTTAATTTCAGGACATTATTATTTTAATTGCAATAAAAATAATTTAAACTTATCAAAATTGTTTAAATTTTTATCAAAATTACTTTTGAAATTGACATGGGCCTAAATGAAGGACCCACAAGAATGGACAACAATAGCCGTAGCGCTCATTAAGGCGGACGCAAATAAAACGAAAGGAAAGTAGAAGCTTATTCCTAGCGAAGCGATTTAAAAAGAACATAAGGTCTAAATCTCTTGAATTGGGAGTGAAACTTGGGAGGTAAAAAGCATAAGTCCCTTAAGTCGAAAGTGCAACGATTCAAGAGGAGTAGAATGCATAAGTTCATTGAATTGAGAGCGAAGGGATTTGGAAAGAGCAGAAGACTTAAGTCACTCGAGTTGAGAGCAGAATGACTCAAAAAAAAAAAATTAAAGACCTAAATCCCTTGAGTCGAGAGTGAGTCAAGAGCAGAATATTTAAATCCCTCGAGTGACTCAGAAGCAAAATTACTCAGGAGGAATTGAAAGCCTAAGTCTCTCGAATCGAGAACAGAGCAACTCGAGAGAAGCAGAATGTCTAAGTCCCTCAAGTCAAGAGTGGAGCGACTCAAAGAAAGACTTAAGTCTCTTAAATTGGGAGTAGAGTTACTCGAGAGGAATAGAAGATCTAAATCTCTCGAGTTGAGAGCAGAAAGTTTAAGTCTCTCGAATCAAGAGCAGAGCAACTCCGGAGAAAGAGACCCAAGAGGCCTAAGGCTTAGGACTATAGACGAAGCCCCTCTTTGCATTTGGTTCCCCCAAGAACCTCTACAAATAACAATTCTTATTTACGTGGCCTGTCACATAGAAATTTCTTACAGAAGTTGTCCTTTAATGGCCTAACAGAAGGCATCAGCGGGGGCACTTAGTAGTGGAAGAAGGAAACCTCGGAAGTACTATAAGAAGCCAGGTGGAGGAAAAGTCATGGAGGAGAGTAACTCTAACAACTAAATACTTCATACTTTTTATTTTTTTTCTTCTTTATTCACCTGTCTGACTTAAATATTGAATCACCATAAGCTAAAGTACCGATGACCATCTAACAGGTGTTACTTTTGACAGGCCACTGATAGAGATACTGTTGCAGCCATAAAAATTTATCGAAGAACATATAATGACAATCGCATCAGAAATTATTATAGTAATTTTTTATATAACAATTATTATATACTTATTACAATAATATAGCAATCATATGATAGATGTATAATATTATAATAAATATCAGTTATTATATAATAATAATAATAATTTTGGTAAATTAGTAACATGAACTTGATATAAAAATATTTTTTCAATCAAAGTAAATGAAAAATAATATTAAACTAATTTAATTTAATAGCTTTGTGTATAATAATAATGGAATAA
Organism: Alpinia galanga; assembly: GCA_037177395.1. Taxonomy (NCBI): domain Eukaryota; kingdom Viridiplantae; phylum Streptophyta; class Magnoliopsida; order Zingiberales; family Zingiberaceae; genus Alpinia; species Alpinia galanga. Next base: position 1,707 of record JBAMHZ010420690.1, read on the forward strand.
AGGGGTGAATAATTATTTTAACAGCCCTACATCGGAAACGTGCCGAGCACGTGCAGAGCGAGGCATGGCGAGTGGCGAGGCTCTGTCTAATCATAACCGCTCGTTGTCGTTGCTTTATTTTAAAATAGGTTCCCAAATGGGGAATTATTCCACTCGACCGTTTATTTTTCTAGCTCCGCCTTCTCATTTGATGGACGTGGTCTCGCGTCGCATCATTTCGCCGCGGAGGGGGAGAAACTGCCTGTGCGCCCCATCGACGACCGCGCGATCCAACGCCGGGGCACCTCTCCGCCCTCCAGCGCCAACGATCCCTAACCCCAGCCCTCTCCCAACACCCAGCGGTGGCGCCCGGTCGCCGAGGTGCCTCTGGATCCCTGTGCCCTGCTTCGTTCTGGGCGGCTGCCGCTGCTGGGAAAATCATCATGAAGATCCTTTTCAAGTCGAAGCCACGGACCCCGCCCGAGTTGGTGCGGCAGACGAGGGACCTCCTCGTCTACGTCGACGCGAACCCCAAATTCCGCGATGGCAAGCGGGATGAGAAGGTGAGCTGCCCTCGTCTTTCTGATGGATTGGTGGATGAGTAGGATTCAGTTTTGCATTTTTCATGTTTAGAGTGATATGACTTTGATGTTCCTTCCTGTCTTTCGTCATCATTGTTAGTTACTGCGAACTTGATGAAATAGTTGCTTTTTTAGCTGTCTGACCGATTTGAACTTGGATTTATTTCTTAATGCTAGGCACCTTCCTTGTGGTTGAGTTGGACGATGTTAATCTATGACGAATATTTGATCATACGATATTAATCTGCTAATGGATTACAAAAGCATTCATCTCTGTTTTACTACCTGGTTGCTGTACGTTTGGATTCTTGCTTGATGTATATTTATGTACCACATTTCATATCTTTATTAAATATTTCTTTTTCCATTTTGGGCTTCAGTCTCTGCAGTTCATAAATCATAAACATAAGTCATGCCTTCTTTCCATAAAAAGAAACCTTGACCCATATAAGCTTTTATCGCTGGAGAGGCAGGAATACAAGCTCCTCTGGTTTTATTTCTGGTCATTAATTGAGTTTTTCTGCACCTTACTGCTAATATAGATTCAGTAAACATCCTCAGAAATGATGGTAGATTAACCAAACACGATTATGGCGTTTTATCTGCTATTAGATCTAATAATAAGATTTAATATTCCAGTTGAAAGTATTAAATTGTCCCTTTAAATTCATCACAATAGTACCTCTCTGCTTCTCCTATTAGCATAGAGAGGCGTCCTTTGCAATTCACTTAGCATCGTGTTGTGGTAATGATGTTAATATGGAACTTTTGGATTAGGTCTGATCTATGTATTAATATATATATATATATATATATTCTTCATTTAACATTGACTACTTTAATGTAGTTTCATGGGTTAGTCTTAGATTAAATATGTGCATCCTCCATCTCGAAATGATGGATGAATAGGATAAGTGGATTAATGGTAAGTGGTAACTCACTCAATATTAATTGATTATAGTTTTAAATAGCCTCATTGTTCTCTAAATATTAACAACACGGTTGAATTTACTTCACCATTATATCTTGATTTTTTAAAATTGGGTATCCTTGTAGTGATCCAAAAACAATGAGTTTTAAATTCTGCTTCACTTAGAATTGACAAATATATTGAATTTGCATCTGGAGTCTCACTTTCATATGAGCCTTGTCATTTTCTTTTACAGGGTAAACAAGGCATTTCTCACTGAATTTTCTTTCAACTCTTCTTTTGTAGATGGTAGAACTATGCAAATATATTCGGGAATTGAAGTTTATTCTTTATGGCGACAATAAAACGGAGCCAGTTGCTGATGCTTGTGCACAATTGACACAAGAGTTCTTTAGAGAGAATACCCTACGTGTACTAATTGCTTGTATTCCAAAGTTGAACTTAGAAGTAAGTGTGTCAATCTCTCACCAACTAATAATCTGTATACTGATTTTGATAAATATATCAAATTTGCACCTGGCAATTGAATATCCAAAACTTCATAGAAATTTCACTGCTTTCCTTCAGTTATTCTTTTCAGAACAACGAATGCCTCTCGATTTAACTGTTAAGTTTGGTTTTGTGAGAAATTTCAGGTTCAAAAGGATGCAACTCAAATTGTAGCAAATTTGCAAAGGCAACAAGTTAATTCACGACTAATTGCCGCAGATTATTTGGAAGCTAATACCGATCTTTTGGACCTCCTAATTTCAGGGTAACATTCAAATTGAAAATGTAACACGTAATTTATCTCTCTATTTAATGGCATTTACCTTTCTTTCTTCTATTCCTTCCAGAACATGCTCTAATTTAATATCAATTATTTGCTTCATATTTTTCCAACTCTACCTAATGGGATAAGGCTTGGTTGTTGTTGTTGTATTTATTTCATATTTTTGCTTTTTTTGCTTTGAAGTTTTATTACCTCTATATCTTCAACCAATGATCTTGGTTATGTCTCCATTGCGTCTCAGAGAAACTCTAGTTCTTTCTGACAATAATTTAGGTATCTGGTATAATTATGATTCAATTTTATAAACTTATCTCTCAATAGTATATTTATGGAAGTATCTTGTAAAAAGCATCATATTGAAACCATATTAGAAAACTTGGGCCAAAGTTTTAGAATTAGGTCCATATAAAATAATTCATATTTGATTAAACAACTGTATATGCAGGTCCCAAGAGAGAGTCTATTATATACAACTTTATCCTGCATTACAAGAGGTTATTCCGTGATTAATAGTGTATAACAAACACTAACAACCAAAGATAAATTGATAGTGCCATGTAATTAATTCCAGTAATACTGTTATATTGACCAATTATTACTGTATGATGTTATAAACATGGTTATACTATTAGAAAGTAGGATTTTTTTTTGTTGCTTTTGCTATTGTTTTTTGCCTTTTATAATTGTTCTTTTAGATTGATGTATCTACTAACAGATTGGTGCCTTTTATACCTTTTTTGGTGATTTTGTGTTACATGACACACACACACATATTGCATATGCAAATCATTTTAAAATGTGCATCTCACTTCTCCTAGGAGCAAATGTGCACCTAGGCCATATTTCTCAGTGCCTTTAAAACTTGGTTTCATCATGTACTTATGACAATTTAGGGTTTATGTTGTTTCTCTGTGGGTTTTCTTCAAATGAATCAATTTTGTTTATGCTTGTATAGGTACGAAGACATGGATAATGCTTTACATTATGGATTGATGCTTAGAGAATGCATCCGACATCAGTGTGTAGCAAGGTACATGTTTTAATGGTTTGAGTTCTATCTATTATCTTCTGCAAAAAAATATTCTACCAATATTGAAGTGTAGATCAGGTCTTTTACTTATGTAAGTAGTCACTGGATCAAATTTAATTTATAATAAGATGTATGTTTTTGAATCTTTGTGTCATGTAAATATATGTTCCTAGGTAAACTTACTCCCAATTGGACTTGGCCTATTCTAGCCTACTTTGAATACAAATATTTTGTTTGGGTTTCTTTTTCGTGGGTATATAAATTCTGACTATATGTGTTAACCTCTGTGTCTCTCTTAATTTTCTTTGTGAAATAATATATCTTGACAGAAAACTTGAATCCTTAGTAATACTAGCCTTTTAGATGTCTGTTCTTTGCCTTTGTTTCTAATGTTCTTGGATCAAGATTATTCATTTGGAAAACTTTATTTGTAACAAGAAAACAAAGAAACAACACTTGCATTATTTCAGCATTCTAGAACTGTATTTAAAAAGAAAGCCTTTAACCCGAGGTAACTATTCAAAGTAGTTTAGTGGTTGATAAATTTCTTTTTAAAATTTCCCACAAATCATGTTAACACATGTAACATTATGGAAAAGTGATTGTTTGAAAAATTGGCCAGCATTTTTCTGCCAAGACATATCAAATTAATTTTTTTCATGGTAATATCCTAATATAGGAGAATTTTTTTTCACCTTCATTCCTTTCTTAATCATGCCAAATAATTCCACAGCTCCAGACATGAAAATTCATGGAGAGCTTCCTATTTTTTCCAATCATCCTAAATAGTAAGAGCACTTCTTTGTTATTAATTTTATTTTTTCCATTGGCCATGAATAAAAGGATCTGTTGTTTATTTGAAGATTTCTTAAATTGACACAGCTTTCTGGTTCTTTATACTTTTTTTTGTATTGAGCATATTTCATGGAAAGAATTGACCTGAGATTTTGCTGTTTGACTGATAGTTCTGAAGCACTTTCCATTTTACAATTTTGTAGTCAAATCTGCTTGATGAAAAATCATTATGGTAGGATTGATTTATTTCAATTGTCTAATTGAGTATGAATAATTAGAGCAAATCTTCCTAGTAAGGACTATAGTCCTTGCTCGGAGTTCAGATTATATTATGAATTAATCCTAATATGTCTCGTTTTGTAGTTAATATGCCAACATAATGAGATCAAGCTTTCTTTGAAATTTGAAAATTTCTAGATAATAAAAGCTCATCTGTTGTAAATTGTATCTGTCTTTAAAATACTATTTCTATCATCCAATATATTTTTGGTGCAGGTATATTCTAGAGTCTAATCAAGTGAATAAGTTCTTTGATTATATCCAAATCCCAAATTTTGACATAGCAGCAGATGCCATTAAAACTTTGAAGGTGAAGTTGATGCAAGCTACTTTTTCTTTTACATATTGTTTTGAATTTTCAGTTAATTATTTGAGAGTATATCTATTTATATTTCCCACTAGATTTCTATAATAGAATGGGACAACAAAATATTAAGAAGACTTGGTCATGGTGTCACCTGGGACTGGGAAGTACCTAACATTCTTGTTCCTGCTTTAATAACTAAAAGTGGTCATGGCGGAATTTTAGGGAAAAGCACGACAAATTCAGGTAGTATAAACTTTGGATCATTTTTTTTGGGGGGGAAATGATTGAATTTAGAAATTCAAATTTTTACATTACCCATTTGGTCAGATTTGACTTAGGTCCACCGTTATTAAACTTAAAGATAAGAAATAACTTGGAGCCTGTAGCACTAGAAGTGGTTCCACAATTTTCTCAATTAGATTCCAATAATATGATGGAGCAGAGGATCAACTAAAATGGCTTAAGCGTGTTTTCTGTGTGGCAGTTTCTCATACCAACAATCCACCTCCTAGGAAATTGATATTCCCATTAACAGCTCACATGTCATATTAGAAGTGAGGGATGAGGCCTATCAACCTACTGTTCTAACTAATCTCACTTTGCTACTCCAACATGACACCATTGGATAAGCAGCTTCTTGTTTTTTACCCCCACTAGTCATTAATGCTGGGTTTACTTGGATGCAAAGATAGGAGGGGGAAGGAGAGGGGAGGGAAATAAGCATACAAATGTATAAATGTAGAGTGATCCATGGTCCGTGCACAATTTTGTGATATTTTACCTATCTTTCCCCCTCCTCTTCTATCTTTCCATCCGAGAAATCCATCTCTTGATGTTTCAATAGTGAGGCAATGGTAGAGGAAATGTTAGGGAATTGTGGTGAACCCTTTTTACCACCACATTGCAAAAATTTGTTTCTGATTAAAATGAATCAAGTAGAAGAAACTGGTGAAAGATTAATTTTATGGTCAATGATAGATTTACGTCATGGATCTTAGTGGCTCTCATGGTTGGAGTGGTTATGGAGTGAATATGATACTAACAGATTCAATGGATGTGGTTGTAGATGATGTTGCTGTTCTTAATGTGGAGCAACTCATAATCAAAAGAATCAAGTAGTTTTGTCTCTATATGAGATTGTTTTAGTCAACATATAACTAAGGGAGGAGTGCCAGGTTTACAAACTTTTTATGTGTTAGAGTTTTCGTGCCTAGTAAAAATGAGTAGGGCTGAGCATTTGGTTAAAATTGAACTGAACTAAGTCAAACCCTGATCGAAGTTTGCCACTAAAACTAAACAAACCGAACCGATATAAAATTGGCTAATTCGGTAACTGACCAAATTAACCGAACTTTTTTTTTAATCAATGGCAATTTATTGAACCGTGTAGCAGTCGATTGCTCTCCTTCACCAGCAGTCAACTGTCATAAATTCATGAATTTACTATGTTCGATTTGTGGACGCTAGTTGACTGCCTCTTCATCAGCAGACAAATGTTATGTATTCAATCGATTGCTTTTGAACTTACTGTACTAGATTTATGGACGCCAGCCGACGGGGCCACTCGACTATATGTTTCTTCAAGCTGTCATAAACATGCACTAGCAGTTGACTAATTAGAATGCATTAGTCAACTATCAGCATTTCAATTTAACCAGTTTAATCAAATTCTGAATTTTATAACTGAGACCGAAGCAAATAAACCGAAATAACTAAGATTTTAAAATAACTAAATTTCCGAATTAACTGAACCGAATTTCCTAATTAAATCGGTTCAGTCAATTATTTCGGTTTAATTGAAATTTTGTTCACCCCTAAAAATGAGAGATGGTTTTTGTGCCAATTGGCCTGTACCATGTATTGACACAAGGTGTTCTCCGTCGGCATCAGCCATTAGGAGAGGGAGGGGGAACAAGGAGGATGTTCTTCTGAAGAAGAGGAAAGAGATTTACATGAGGAAGAAGATGTTGTTAGTTCTAGTCTCCACAACAAGAATTTTGTCCATATTTTGAATTTGAAGGAGAAGACATCACTTCATTAAGGTTTTGATCTCCAAGTTCTTAGTTCTAAGTCCTTGCCTCTTCAACTGTATTCAGTGTCCTTTCAGCTCCCATCTTTAATAAAGTGGGTTTTGTTTCTAGAATTTGTGAGATCTTACAACTAAACTGGTTTAGAATTTCAGTATATATTTATTCATCACCAGGAAAGGTGTACATTTTTTACTCAAAATTTCCTTTGTCATATTTTCATGAATATGGCAAGTATTTAACTTTTGTTGTCAAAAATTGTATTGCCTCTTGAGCTATAAGTTTTCCCATGCTTTTCAAATATCTTTAAGAAAATTAATTTTGGCTTTTGTTTAATGCATTCTTCTTTTTCTTTATGCCAATTAGCACACTAATGATGCTAGTGTTCTTTCAATACAGGAGCTAATGACAAGGCATAAATCAACCGTTGCAGAGTATCTTTCCAAAAATTTTGACTGTGTATGTGATCCTTGATTTTCATCCCGGACGGATGTTGATCAGCTTTTGTTACTCTTCAAAACTTCAGTATTCCAAATGTGTGGCCATATTTTTCTCTTTCTTTTGCTTAATGTTATCCTTTCTCAATGAGAAGTGCAATATCCATTTTGGTTATCTTAGCCGCTGATGAGAGTAGCTCCAGGTCCAGGATGAGGTTGGACATTGGTTTTCAAGTCCATTTAGATAAACTATACATAGAGAGAGAGTATATATCTACATGCTAACCTCTTTCTAATTAATATAGAGACTTTGATTAAGTATGAAATTCGGTGTTAAATTGGCAAAATATGTTGCCATGACCCATCTACTTGTTTATGTAAGAGGAGGAGATGCGAATCCTATATTAACACAGATTTCCAAATCTATTGATTTCGGGATTATTTCTCTCAGGTCGAACTCTTCTTTTGTGTTATTATATTGGATTGTAAACTGTGTTAGATGATACATCGTTCTAACCAAATTTACCCCTCAAAGGTTGCTCTGTTATGACTTGATAATTATTTTTCTATTTCCTTTTTCAGTTTTTTGCCGAATTTAACTCGAGACTACTGTCATCTCCTAATTATCTCACCAAAAGGGCATCTGTCAAGGTACTAATGACTTTTCGAAGCGTTTGTTCTTTTTGCAGATATTACCTTGATAACTGCAGATACCCTTTTTTTTTTTAATTTTTTATACTTTAGGCCATCTCAAAATTATACATCTTTAATAGTTCATGCATAGGCTGCATTCATTTAGAAAGGCTGCGAAGTGTTTAATTTCTTTGTTCAATTCAGTCTGGTCATGTTTTTCCTGATGTCTCTTGACTATCTAATAGTTGAGACACTTTCTGATTAATATTATTTTTCCAGCTTTTGGGTGACATGTTATTGGATCGATCAAATTCTGCAACAATGGTGCACTATGTGAGTTCAAAGGACAATCTTATAATTCTAATGAATCTTCTCAGGGTATGTTTAGATTATCTTCTCTTCCCAAAATTGACATGCTTCTAAATATTTAAGATTCCTTTTTTGGGCTTTAATTAGCAGTCATCACTATTTCTAAAATTTGAAGAAATAATCACAGGCCAAAAAGGATAAAAGAATTGGGGTTTAAATATGTTTTAATGAATATTTATGCAAAGTATAAGCTTTCCCCGAGAGATTTTTTTGTCATTTGGAGATTGATCTCTATGGTAAAAAAAAAAGTGGAACTACCACATTAGCGGGCCTCTTCAGTTGCTCCTACTGAGGAGGGGATAAATCAGAACTTAGGTGGCAAGTACAAAGGAGGGAATCGATCAATAGCTTAGAGTATTGATCTTTTCAGAAATTAATCTCTGTCCACTTAAGAGTTATCCCTGTACACTTACTAAATGAGCAAGATTAATCCTTATAGTAATTCACCTCTTGGTTCTCCAGAAATTATATTGTAGATTCTATTCTATTAACAAAATGTTCACTATTTTTACTATGGTTAAGCAACTGAGTTAATTATCCGAAGGAATCATTTCCTACAATTCATCTTTTACCTATACACTTTATTCCCCATTTTCAGGAATCAAGTAAAAATATTCAGAATGAAGCCTTTCATGTATTCAAGGTATACCTCCTCTCATTGTGATATTCATGCTGCTTTTCACTTGTATCTTTATTTATTTATTTTTGCTCCGAAATTTCAGCTATTTGTCGCTAACCAAAATAAGCCGCCTGAAATTGTAACCATACTGATCGCAAACAAAAGAAAGCTCCTTCGCTTACTCGACGATATGAAGTTAGATAAAGGTCCGCATTATCTTTCTTGTCTAGTCGCAACATAAATTCAATTGTTCTCTTGTTTTTGTTTGTACTCATTACTGGTTCTAGTGCAACTGTGAACTTAAAAAACAGTGAACCATGGAACCTGAAGTTTCTTCTTTCATTCATCCTGCAGAAGATGAGCAATTTGAAGCCGACAAAGCACAGGTCATTGGAGAGATAGCAACCCTTCACTAAGATAATACCTCAGGATTCAATAACAAGGTTGGCTTTTTCATATTAGCACAATCCTTCAATCTCGTTGTAAACAAGTGTTGTTATGCATCAGTGCCAAGGGAGGAACATGATTTTACTCTAGTTCCCTCTTTCACTCATGTTTTTTTTGCATTGCTTCTTCACTCAAAAAAAGGCATCAAATTTCAGATATCATTTCTTGGTCCCATTTTTTGGGTGGCAAATGAGTTGCATGTCATTAATCCTTTCAAAACTTTCTATCAAACCTGAATATCCATTTCGGTGAGCCACAAAGATGAGAGGGCATTAGACGGCTTACACAATCACTGTAGCTTCTTCCATCACACAGAGGTACAAGAAATTATCGAATCAGTTAGGTTTAAACTGCAACAGAGTGGAATTCAATGTCCAAGACAGTTCTCTT
>JBAMHZ010420721.1:0-11662 GCA_037177395.1 Alpinia galanga
TTTTAAGCTTATTTGAAGTGAGTTTATTTAATTCTTTAAAAAATTATATTTTTAATTATATTGAATTGGTCAGTTTTGAGATTTTATTTTATTTATTTACAAATATATTTATAATTTTGATAAAAAAATATTGATGAATATGAATATTATTTATTAATATTATTTACGAACAATTTACATTCTCTATTTTTTAAATAAAAATTAATGAGTTAAAATGCTTAAATTTATTAATTTAGTTGATAAATTATTCAAATTTATTTATGCAAGTTTAATGAATATAAATAATATCTTATTAATTTGAACATCAAACGTTATCATTCAATTCACTTATTTTTCTTAGAATCCTAAATAAAGTGATCACATACCTACATTTAAATATTCACTTATAATGATAGATTAATATTACCATAATTCATTTTATTATTCACGATCCGATCACTTATGTACTTTGATTTAATTTTTACATTTAAAAAAATAAATGATAAATAATAAAAATGTTCGTAGATGAATTTTGTAAGATAATATTTACTTAATCAAACAAACATTCAAGGTAAATCAAATTAACTTAGAATTGATGAGTTTGAGTAAGGGAAAGGGTAAGTTAATTAAGCAAATCATTAGCACAATTTTGGAAATTATATAGATAGAGAAGATTGATGTTGTGCAAGTCAACTAAGTCCGATTGCTTGCACAAGAGAAGATTGATGTTAATTAATTGCTTCTTAATCAAGGCAATGCTAAGTCAACTTGCCTCGGATATTGTAGACGAAGACTTATATGAAGCCATATATTATCATTAGTTGTATCTTAAAGTTATTTATGTTGCCCGAGTGAATAAATCAAATAAGTATTTCAGTTAGATAGTATAAAATTATTATAAATATATAAATTAAATAAGAAAATGAGAAAGGAAAAAAAATTAAAAAGCTTTGATTAGTAATAATAGAATATAAAAAAATTATTTACATAATAATATTGGGATGTAACCGAATTCAGTTGGTATAAAATTAATTTCATTCCTTCTCCTTGGTCGTCTTCTTCGCCACGGTTCCCCTTTAAATCTCCCTCGTCTTCCTATATTCCTCCCCCTCCTCTTTCGCCCCTCCAATGTCGGCAAGTTCTTCTCGCTCCCCTGGATGCTGATCCTGCCCATTCACGCGTGCTCGATTTCTGATCGCCGTCCGTCATGGCCTCTGATGCAGTCCCCGCCCGCCTGTTATACCGCCACCTTGATAAAGCGGAGGTCGAGCTTGTTCATCTCTGCACTGATCTGGGCCCCCGAAACAACGGATCTGGGGTCCCCTCCGCTGCAGAAGGTGCCTTGAGCCCCAAGAAGGGAAGTAGCTTGAAGACGCTGATCCTTAGCTGTATGGTCGCCGCCGGGGTTCAGTTCGGATGGGCTTTGCAGCTGTCCCTGCTGACGCCCTACATCCAGGTACGGCCCATTAACTTGGATCGGATAACACACCGAATTGGGATGGTTGATTAACAACTTTTAAAACTTTATGTGCCTTTTTAGCTCCAGAGATGTATTTTAGTGTGTTTAAACGATGATACTTTCTTATGGATGTGGGTGTCCTATATGCTCGGATTGATACGAACATACATTCTTATAGTTGGCAAGATGTAACTAGCACTTTCATTTATACTCGGGCGATTCTATTTGGATGAGTGGTTGTTTTGTGGGTGTAGCTCATGAAAATAATACCTCGGATAGTGGTGCATATTCTAATATAATAAACAGAGTGATAAAAAGTAAACTCAAGAGAAATTTTCTGAAACTAGGGAATAAAATAACTGGAAGTTGAAACTGGAGTTGCTGTTATTTTTGTTATTGCTTCTAAACTTACTGGGACATATACATACAGTTTTTGTTTCATGACGCCTTAACTTGGAACATTGATCACGTGCAAGTAATTGTGTAGATAGCATGCACATTACTAACTTTATAATTCGCAAAGTTGCAACAAAATGGATCCAAAATTTTACTAAATAACCATATAAGGCAATTACTGCATAAGTATATAAGTTTTTAGTTCAGCTGAGCAAGTTCAGTCATTTACAGCCTTGCGGAAGTTCCAAAAGAAGAATGCTTTGCAGTGTTAAAATATTATAGGATAAGGAATTTATTGAACTAACCATTAAATTTAACAAATTTTAAGTACCAAAGGAGTGAAAGACTGATGGATGATATAAAGGATGACTGAAGCATGAATATGTGATCTTTTGTTGCTAGTGTCTATTCAACTATTTTGGTTAAAAGAAGGACAAAAGCAAAGCATTGGGACAATAGTTATTGACCCTTCAGTAGTCTTTTCTTCCTAGCAGGGTTCGATAATTTTTCTGAAAATATCTGCCAGACGTAAATAATTTTCTTCTTGTCATAGTTTGATACTGATGAGCAGTTATTTTTCAAATGAATTTATTACTACTGTTAAAGTCAAAACTTGCTACAGTTGTTCCTTTGCAGTTTCTCTCATCTGATGTCAACTCCCAAGCTCAAAGCATACTTTAGTATTAACATGAATTTTCAGTTGCCATTGAATTCTTAAGCTCAGATCACACTTAAGTACTAACATGATCTTTCAGTTGTTTTTCTTATAATTTACTCTCCATTTTGGTTTCTTGCTTGAATTATCTCAGAATCTTCTAATGGTACCAACCTTTTCTCTTTTACAGACACTAGGGATAGAACATGCCTTCTCTTCATTCATTTGGCTCTGTGGACCTATCACGGGCTTCATTGTGAGTACTCTCAATTTATCTAGTGATGGCTTTGTCTGAATACAAAATTTGTATATGTTATTGCTGATCTAATTTAGTCAGCTTTGTCTCCATCTGATTGCTTCTTCTATGAATGTCCTAGTGGGAATTTACCGACAGCCATTTATTTTGGAAACATTTGAATACTTTGCTTACTTTATGCATGACAAAACTATTCTAGTCCATCGACATGAGTTGTTTAATTAACTCAATCTATGCTCATGTTTCTATCAACATCTTTTCATATATCATACAGAGTTTTGAGAAGACAAAAGATACATCTTTTGCTTTGTATGTTTAATAAATTGGTCTATTTTATCATATAATTTTTTTAGGTGTTAACAGTCTCATAGATTTTCCTGCGGCAAAACAATATCTTTCCATCATTTGATGATTATACTGAATATTCTGAATTTTCTTTTCATGACTCTTTCATTTTGTTCATGTGCTTAGTTTCCACTTTTCAAACTCATGGATAGAATATTTGTGTGGACTTTCCTTTCTTACTATCTAGAGACCTATTGCTCTATTCCACTCTATTCCTGATTGCATCAGGTTCTTTTCTTTCTGCTCACATCATCAAGGTGTATTTGAGCTGTTTTGCAAATATAACTCTTCTTTCTTCCTCCAGATGACTTTTCATGCATGTACTTATTGTTCTCTAAAAGCAGTCATTACAAGTATGACATGCCTTCAAAGCTAAACTATTAATATATCACTAGTTGTATAAAAACCAACTATTGATGTTTCATGCTAATAAATTGAGAACTCATCAGCAAAAGGGGAGGTAAAACCCTACCCCTTTTGATTATTAGCTTATAAGCTTTTGCCCATGGATAACCCTTGAGCTATATGCTTAAAGATTATGGGTCATGGGCAATTTGCCTGATTGACATGGTACATAGATTAATGAGCTAATAAATTCGTGGTTTGTGGCTTTCCTGACCTGCCTAATCTTCACTCTTATGTTGAACTAAGTAGATGCCCATGCTGACCTTGAGTGCTGCCTACATATTCTCAATTGTATGCAATCTAGTATGTCTGATCTGATATAATCTGGTATTATGGATGTTGTAGACTCCTTGTTCTATAGGAGTGGTAAACCATCTGATGTATGATCCACATTTGTTAGGAAATTATAAATCTTTTTCGATGTAGTTGTAGATATAATATTTGCCAAATTATTTAAAATTTCATTTGATTTGGATCTTGCTCACTTCAACTTTTTGTACATTTCTTTTGTTCTCACTTCTCATAGTGCTTAGGAGGACATTCAACTCCTAAAACACATTACCTGATGTGATACCGTGCATAAGTTTAACTTTTTAACTTCTCCCATGCATGATAAGCTCTTTTATGTGGGAAATTTTTAGTAAAAATTGATCTCTATGTTTTTATTCCTCATTCTACACAAGGTAATAATTTTCTTTTACAAAAGGGTATTGTCAATTTTCTTCCTGAATTATATAAATCTCATTTTGCAGGTTTTTTTATGATTTTATTATCTTTTTTGCTACCGATCCCATCTAGTGGGATAAGTCTTGGTCGTCGTTGTTGTCATTGTATTTATCCTTTTTGCTACAGCCTATCGTCGATGCTTGTCTCATCTACTATGAGATTGTGAATGATTTCTCTAGAGTTTTTGAAATTCATTATAAGCTTTTGCTGATTTACTGTGACAATGTTTTTAAGTCAGGATTTTCTTTCTGTATATAATTGTTATCTCATATTAAAAGCTTTTTTCTCAGTTTTGATTACTTTATATATGCTAGTACTATAACAATGATTTTTTTTATTCTTAGCAATTGGTATTGTGTTCTAAAATTTGTGATTTTTAGAGCCTATTGATTCTCTTCCTTTGTAGTTGCTTTGTTCATAGCTTTAGGCAATCTCATTGTAGAGGAATATGAATTTTTTTCATGTTTATTTGAAGCAACTAATTGTGCCCAATCCATTTAGGAGATTCTTGGATGAGTTCTAAGGTAATGCTTTAGCTTTCAATGTTTATTTTTATGGCCTTACTGGTTTGCATTTCTTGTAGAGTTCAATTTTAGAACTGAAACAAACTATTCCACACTCCATCATTTTATGGTCTTACTTCCCTACTATTTGGACTGGGTGATAGTTTTCCTAGAATGTCTCAGTAAAGTAAAGTGACCAATCTATATATTTATATTCTTTGGCTTATGTATGTCAACAAATGGATTATATTAGGATGCACTCCCAAGCCAACACATGAGTTAAACGCAGGATATGTTTATTAAATTACTGAGCTTAAGATTTAGGAAAAAGATTGCACATTTATATCCTTAACAAAATTCTTCAAATTTTGGTATAAGCATAAACTACCATCATGCTGGGAATATTCGATGGACCAGATGACTAGTTCCATTGGTTTAAATAGAAACCTTATAGTTTGAATCTGAAGTATACCTGTTTTAATTCCTGGATCCAGGTTCAACCTTGCGTTGGGATATGGAGTGATAAGTGCTCCTCAAAATATGGAAGGAGGCGACCATTCATTTTTCTTGGCTGCCTCATGATTTGTTTTTCTGTAAGACACTATCACTTATTGCTTATATAAGTTACTGCACTTGATTATCAGGCTTTTCCTTTTTTATATCCAGGTTACCTTGATTGGGTTTTCAGCAGATATTGGTTTCTTTCTTGGCGATACTGATGAACATTGCAGGCAAGTAACAGCCATAATGAAATTGCACGCTCCATATTATAATCTAAATCTTTACAAAATTGCAGTACTTTTAAGGGTCCACGACCGCTAGCAACTGCTGTTTTTGTGATTGGTTTTTGGTTGCTGGATCTGGCTAACAACACAGTGCAAGTATGAAAATTCTTCTATGCCTCTGTCCTCTGTTTATGCTTTTGCATCAAATGCTTATTCTAATAGATACAATCATTGGGATGCTATTGCCAGATATTTCTGTAGGTTAAGTTTTCATATGGAAGTAAAGATGTAAATAAATAAACTTTAAAAAAAACAAAGGATGTTGTATTTGAGTACATTGAAAATATCAAGTGCAAACACAGATCCCTAGTTAGTTTAAATGTTGAGTTGGTACTAAGTCAATAGTTGAGCTACATGACTCAATGTAGTATTTTGTATGGCATAGCACCAATAAGTTGACAAACAAATGGTAGCATCATAGTAGACATATAACTGAAATATATGACATATTAATGCTATAAGACTAGATTTCTAGTCAGTTAAATGTTGAGTTGGTATTAACTATTAAGTCAATAATTGAGCTACATGATTCAATATACTTGTATTTACTACTGCATAGCATCAATGAGTTTACAATAAATAAATGTTAGCACTGTAAAAGACATTACTGTCGATCTACTACATAGTAAAACTAGAAGTCTTTGGCCAAATATGCCACATCACTTCTTTTCACCTTTAGCAGAAAAAACCAAGTTTGCGATCATATTGTACTAAATCTGATGAGTTTTTTTTATACCTTTTATTGAATGGCTTTTAGGGTCCGGCTCGTGCACTTCTGGCAGACCTTTCAGGTTAATATTTATTTCTTCTACTAGCTGACTGATCAGCATTACTGTCTATTTCATTTACTGATGAGAACATCAATTGAACAAAGTGCCATGTTTTGCAATAGGTCCTGATCAATGTAATTCTGCAAATTCGATATTCTGCTCTTGGATGGCTTTTGGCAATGTACTAGGCTTTGCATCTGGTGCAAGTGGCCTTTGGCACAAGTATGCTTGTCAAATTCTGTACTTATGAATTTCTTGCTGTATTTGCTTTTGTTGTGGTTGAAGGTTTGGTTAAATTAAATGCACATATCCATATAGCTACATAGATGGACATGTATATGCACATTTATACATAAATATTTACCTGCTCTTGGAGATAATGGTTCACCCCTGTATTTGTTGTTCTTATGTATGAACATAAATATCTGCAACCTCTTTATGCATCTATTTCTTTACCATGCAGTGAGGAAGCTATATGTTTTAGTTATTTCTTCGATTGGTTTTGATTTTATTAATGTGATGAAATCTTTGATCAAGAGAAAATTCATGTTTCCTCAACTGTAACATTTCTCTTTTTTCTCTCTCTCCAATCAAATTTGAGGGAAGTTTAGGGTTTAGGGCAACCCAACACTGTGTATCTTAACTACATCCACCTTCATGATAATCCAGGTGGTTTCCTTTTTTGACAACGAAAGCTTGCTGTGAAGTTTGTGGGAATCTGAAGGCAGCTTTTCTTGTTGCTGTGGTGAGTTTATAATATATTTGTGTATGTATATATGCTAAAACATTGATCTTATGACTTGTTCACAATTTTAGAAGACTTCTAAATTACATGCTCTCTTTTATGCAATACTGTTGCTGATAGTACAAAAAGGAATAAGCCAATAACCTTAGTCAGTATAATTTTGTCCCTTCCATTTGATCTACTATTTTTGGCAGTGAAATGAAGCAAACACAGGGCTGGTTGTTCTTCAATTTCTATAAAGGGGTTAACCATTGAATCATGCTATCTATAATTGAATTAGGATTCAACAATTTTTAGGAGTTATCACAGCCCTAATGGGCTTTACAGAGTACTATATTTTTTACTAGATGATCAGTACAACAAACTACTTTCCACTTTAAATTAAAACAAGTAATTCTCAAATGATGGGATCAGCAAGTTGTATTGCCACCTGCCAAGTATCTACAACAGTTCTAACAGGGATTTGGTAAATTTTTTACCAGATGACTTTGCTATCCAATAGCTCTATTATGGTACAGAGTGAATCCTTCCATTTGGGCTTTGTTTTATGTTTTCATTATTTGAACAATTAGTTGGTAATCTATTGACAATCTGTTGTTTATCTTTAACTATCAACACTATCACACTCTTTTTTGCTTTAATTGTTTACTTGTGAAATGGCAAATCTATGACGATTTCTATTAACTTCAAATTTTGCAGGTTTTCCTTCTGCTTTGTATGTCTGTGACTTTATATTTTGCCAAAGAAATTACCCTGGAACCAAAAACTTTGCAATATTTGTCTGACGCCTCGCCTCTATTGAAAGATTCTGAACAATACCTAGGCCAATTTGGAGGAGATGAAACAAAGAAGGTTGATAGTGCCACTTTGTATGTTAATAAGATGGACAGCAGAGGTGGAATGACCAATTCTTTGGATCTTGAGCACCACAAAAATAGGGACCAAAGTGAAGCCTTCAATGATGGGCCTGCTGCAGTATTGGTTAACATTCTAACAAGCCTGAGGTATTTGCCAACGGGAATGCATTCCGTGCTTCTTGTTATGAGTCTTTCTTGGGTAATGACATCAGAAGTTGACATTCATCAATACCAATTTTCTTTTAGGCTTGCAGATATGTTCTATCCCCCATGACTGATCTGCTTACTTTTTCAATACTTGTAGCTGTCATGGTTCCCCTTTTTCCTTTTTGACACTGATTGGATGGGACGAGAGGTTTACCATGGGGATCCAATGGGGGACATTACTGAACGAACCGATTATCAAACTGGTGTCAGAGAAGGTGCAGTTGGTTTGCTATTGAATTCAGTAAGATCTCATAAGCAATATATTTTAGCCTTTCTGCTCCAAATATATTCTTCTCTCAAATGAATTATAACCTACTAAACCTGTTAGTTTTATGTTTGGCACATCCTAGTGAAGCTGCATGTTTTTTTTTTCATGAATGCAACAACGTTCCAGTCAGAGCAGGTGCATGCCTTGCTATCGATATGTCATCATCTAAGTTCACTACAGGTCTAATTTTACTTCACGGGGATTTTAAATGATGTTGTTGATAAATTCATTAGTCATGATTTTCTGACATAATTATGTTTATTCCTTTGCTATAAATTTTCCTCTTTAAGCTTAAGAAACTTTTTAAAACATTTTAATTTTAGTTGAAATATTTTTTTAAAATATAAATCCTCTGCTTGTTAGCTAATGATGATGGTTTCGCATGTAATGATAGTTTATACCATCCTATAAAAGTTAGTGGTTACTTTATTTCATATGCATAGCTATTCTATTCCCTATGCATTTTCATGTTCCAATGTTTGATTGCGAAAATGAATCCAAAATACTAATCTTCTTTGGAATTGTAATTCCTTATTCAGAAGGTATAGCTATTTTTTTTAAAAAAAATCTATTTCATTCTTTAAAAGATAACTATTCTTCTCTATTCAATGTTTATGTATATTTATAAGTGTGTGTGTGTGTGTGTATAATGAATGAGTAAAGCAGGTCAATCGAGTTAGTTGTATTGGCTGGGTTAGGCATACAAAGCAAGGCAAGTAGTTTGAATGTGGCAAATCTCCAAACTAGTTGAGTTGAATATTGAGCTTCGTCAAGGTTGGGCCTATTAAATCAAATAAGAAGATGGACCAATCGAGGTGGGTAGATGCACATGTGCGAGGTCAGTGCACTGGTTAAGTTGTCGACTAAGGTGAGATTAGTGTGTTAGTGTCAATGGGGCTTGTTTGGTATGATGATGTGTCGTACTGGAGTAGATAAATCATGCAGGCTAGACGAACCAAGCAAAATATTTGAAGAGATTTTTATCATTGTGATCACTATTGATTATTTATTTCTTATGATATTACAAATAAAACATAAGATCTCTTTTCATTTTGATGACTTTCTTTTTGGTTAAGCTTTTAATTTCAACAGATTGTTCTGGGAGTTAGCTCATTCTTTGTCGATCCCATGTGCCGTAAAATGGGTGCGAAATTAGTGTGGGCAATGAGCAATTTTGCAGTGTTCATCTGTATGTCTGCCACTGCAATCCTAAGTTTGGTGTCTACTAACGAGGATAACATCGCAAGTCAACATGTTCTTGGAGACAACAATGCAGTTAAAGCAGCTGCTCTGGTTATTTTCTCTGTTCTTGGTTTCCCTCTAGCTGTAAGTACAAATAGACAGCGACATAATTTGGATGCTCCTATAAAATGGATAATTATACATGTTTTTCCTACAATGTTACATGACAGATTGCATACAGTGTGCCCTTCTCTATGACGGCCGAGTTGACTGCTGGCACTGGTGGAGGACAAGGTTTGTTTGCCCCATTTTGCTCTGCACATGTCCAGTTATTGCATTTTTAAACTTATGTGATAAATTTCTTTATTCAGGACTAGCTACTGGGGTTTTAAATCTTGCAATTGTCGTTCCTCAGGTTAGTTTCCCATATGCATCTTTGAAATGCTTATATGATGATATCAACACGAATACATTTGACATTCGATCCTAGAGTTAGTTCTCTTTCCTACCAAGGGAAGAAAATAACCAGAAAGAGGAAGAGGATAGGTAAAAAAAATCATAAAAGGAAAATATTTAGGAAAGTATTTCCCTAGTTTTAGTTGTTGGAGGTTTTCCTCACGTAGGAAGAGCTGTTGAATGACTTTCTTGAAGAGCTGAGTGTTGAGCAGAGCTACTTCCAAGCTGAGCTGCCGAGCAGAGCTGCTGAATGCCGAGCCAAGTTGCTGAGCCGAGCTGCCGAGTGCCGAGCTAGGCTGCTGAGTGCTGAGCTGGGCTGCCGAGCTAAGTTGCTGAGCCAAGCTGCCAAGTGCCGAGCTGGGCTACCGAGACAAGTTTAAAAGTAGTGTTTCTAAGCAGCAGATTACTGAGAAACTGAAGAGTTGAGTTTTGTGTTAAACGCAGATTCCTTAAAACAGATTCGTCCACTTCCGCAGTGCTTAGAGGCCAATACAGGGCGTCTGTTTCCTAGGATACAACGGCAAAACCACGAGGCCTACTAAGCACAGGTAGTCACAACGAACTGAAATGCACCTGAGTACTATCACAGGATTCTGCCGAGTGGAAGGATACTCGACAAACAAAGAGAAAGCAGGAGAGGGGCATACAAATGGATGGATTACTCATTGTCGTCGTCTTTTTCTGCTCAAGACTAAGGCTCCTTATATAGGAGTCCTCCCGCTGGCCGAATAATATTAAATTACTTTTATTTGTCACAGTGAAACGCCGAATGTTTCCAATGGGTAAAATTAGATTCTCATTAATTATCATTAATGTATTCGTTGCGATTGAGCAAAAATAATTCAGATGACAAAATGTTGGTTCATTTGCTTGGACAAATTTTGTCCAAATCGGTCACACATTTGACGCGCACAGGTCACGCTCGCACATGAGTCACCTATGTTTAGTGCAATCCGGGCCCTGGATCTGCTCCCCCCTACGGGCGTCGTGTGAGAGAGTCTCTCCCTGTGCATTTGTTCACAACATACATGCTTGTAAAATAATATATACCAAACATTAAGTTTTGAAACTACCAATATGGGACTAAAGTTCCATACACAATGGAGACTTTCCTTCATCCACCTCTTTTCCATTCATAATTTTTCTAACAATCCCCCCACATGAATGGAAATAAGATATGTGATAGCATTCAACAGTTGAGTCAAGTATAGGACAGGTAGGTTTTACCCTTTGAACCTTCCCTTGTGAAGATATATTTATTTACTGGCAAAGGCCACTCAGGCCCCCCACATTAATCTGTTGTATGTGTAAGCATTGACATATCTCACTCAGGACTCTCCCTAATACACTTCAGTTCTCATGAGTGTGTTCGTTCTTGGCCATGAACACGCCTGGTTCTGTGATAAGTTCTAAAAATTGTGCCTCCAATTCTCTTTGAAATGACTCCACTTCTTTCTCACATAGGTAACCTCTCGAGAGTATTTCACCCTACCCTCTTGGATCATTAAAAGTCGTGTGTTTAACCTTCATCATTTCACTGTTCTATTAGATTAATCCTCCACTGTGATCTTCCTTAGTCGATACAATTAGGTTGTCCCTTTGAACTTAGTTTTTAGGATCTTCAGTCTGCATAGGTTGGATTTCCTTTGCACCAACATTCCTTATCGA
>JBAMHZ010420731.1:0-11661 GCA_037177395.1 Alpinia galanga
TCACACTCAAGGGTACACCATGAAAGCTGGTAACCTTCTTATGGTATAATTCTGTCAAGCGATCCAACACATTCATCTTACAGTCCGGTAGAAAAATGAGCGGACTTGGTTAATCAATCAACGATTATCTAAATCATATCATGTCCTTCCGAGTTCTAGTAATCCCACAACAAAGTTTATCGTAATAAGCTCACTTCCATTCTAGTATTTGAATCCCCTAGAGTAGCCCTGCTAAGCTCTAGCATTCTGTCTTTACTTGTTGTCACACTAACATCCAACTACAAATTCAACCATGTCCTACGTGTCGTTCCATCAATGAAAACGTTTAAGTCTCGATGCATTCAAATACCATCCAGATGAATCGCAAATCTAGATCGATATGCTTCTTGGAGTAGGTCTTCTTTAACAGAATGTCTCTCAAGAATACACAAACTCCTCTGAAAATAGAGAATCTCATTCTCAACACACAAGAATCCATCGAGTACTAAGTCCACTCTACTATATAAGAACTAAAAATGCTATCACTCACTTGTGTTTTTCTAATCCACTCAACTATAGGTGACTAAGAATCATAGAGACCAATATCTATTTTAGCACATACTTTTCATGTCATGTGTGATACGGGCGATGACTAGTCAAGCCCCAGGGGCTAGCCGAACCAAAAGGTGACTGAACCAAGTTATAAGGGGCTGAGTCTCGTGTATGGATCCGAAGCGGAGACCCTCATCTATGTCTCGGCAGGAGACCCTCATCTATGTCTCGGCAGGAGACCCTTATCTATGTCTCGACAGAAGACCGTTATTATGTCTCGGCAGGAGACCCTCATCTATGTCTCAGCAAGAGACCCTCATCTATGTCTCGGCAGAAAACCGTTATTATGTCTCGGCAGGAAACATCTTGTTTAATCGGGCTACTCCGGAAGAGCATTCTATATATATGTATATTCAAATCAGTGTACATCGCTCCAGGACCTATGCTCTCTGATAGTATCCTACCTACTCTGCAAACATTAATGATGTATGGTGTCCCTGTAGCTTACGACTCACAACATTTATGGAGGAATGTCCCCCCATAAGGGGTGCATTAATGAAAACATGGTATTTTTTACTCCTATCTGTCCCATATTATTGTCAGAGCATACTACTGTTAGGACATACTACTGCCAGAACATTCAGTTGTCAGAACACCCTTATATAAAGGGGCTCAAGGTCGTCAAGAAGGAGGTCTGATTCTTCTTTTACTTGCTTACTTAAATCACTCTTCTTTCTTCCTGCTTCTGACTTGAGCATCGGAGTAACTACGCCGGAGTATCTCCAACGTCTCCTGTCACTCTCTTGAATCCATTCTCAGGTGCTCGGATCGTGAAAAGGCCCCTGCTCTTCCCGGACTCTACCTCCGCACGTGTGATCAGTCTCATACTCTCCCTTTGGGTCTCTCGGCCAATAACAACGTGTATGCACATATTCAATGAAGGCACATCCTCTTGGTTTATTTGTTTCCTTATCTGTAACCAAATGTACCTGACAAAGCAACACTATCATAAAGCAAAATATCCTCAAGAGGATGATAAAGACCTGATCATTTTCTAATATTTGCATATTATAAATGGCACGACAAATAGGCACTCATGCCCTCAATAGCCGTGCTCACCTTAACAGGTGTACAGGTTCACCATGCCAGATGCATCAACACCATACCAATTGAGTTGACAGAGCAGAAAACCGATGTATGTTCCAGAAGAATTAAATATTTTACCACCCCCTTACCAGGGTATATTAAGAATAACAATAAAATTGGAATTGTGAAAGTAGGGTATACCAGAAACCTTCTAAAACCAAAAACCCTCTGAAGGATGAAAACATTTTCCGATTATCCATTTAAATTTGTTGAGAATGCATTCTTCATTAGAATTTGATTGCTAGCACCACCAATGCTCAGTTGTATCGCATTAAAAATCCAAGGGAAAATTAGAAAAGTTTTAATCCCTTCACGAGGTACCATGATTTATTACCTGATTACCTTTGTCGACCCAAGGATAAGGCAGAATGACTGTAGTGAGTAGCGACTATATTGAGTTATTTACCAATAAGGAAAATTAAGAATGCCCACTGTAAACATTCTGAGTTGAAGAATCAGGATCTTTCTCACGCAAGTATTTATTCTTTTGAAACCAACCAAATACACCGCAAACCTATACACAACTTAAGAATTACCTGTGCTACTCACAAAGTCTTCATAAAGCAAGATCTTCTGGCTTCTCTAAAAGGAAGTAATCAAAAACTCAATATATCAAAGAACTCATTGTGCCTCCTATGGCTAGTATACCTGTCATCAGCCCCTATACTTGGCTGTGCACAAAGCTTCTAACTTTGTCTCGTTCTTAAGAGATTTTTCAACTGACAATAAAGTTTGAAGCAAGAGCAGAGTGCTAACATGGCATGAATATACCGTAGAAAATAACTTAAATATAGTACCTGATGTCCCAGCAAAGTTAATGTGAAATAATGTTTCACGGCCACCTTTTTTGTAGCTAGGACAATAGAGGAGTCTCAAAACACCCAATATATATAATATCCATGTCATCCAACCACCCAACTTAACCAAGCTTCACCAAAGTAATAAAGAAAAAACACCCCAGTCCCAACCCCTCCCTTTGTTTGGATGCAAGCAAACAAAATTGGAAATTGTTTTGTTGATATCCTTTTGTTCACAAAAGAAAAACATAAAAGCTGGTCAGGTTGCACGAAAAGGAAAATAGTTGCATGACCAGCCTCCAGATAATACACTCTGTGTGATAAAAATATGAATCCAAAAAATCCTTGGCACCTATCCTAATATAACAAAAAACCAGCTGTGAGTTGCAAAAGTATATGTTTCTCTTGGTTACCTAGGACTAATGGAAATTTGGATAAACATGAAGTAGATTGATATTTGTATGATGATTTACAAAAACCGCTGCGCTAGAACATCCTTTTAGTGCCTGATTTGAAATAAATCCTTACCCATTTTAAGAGCAATAGCACAAGCTCCCAACAATAGAAGTCATGCATACTTACCCTCTTAATTGGTCCATAAGTTTCAAACTCCCTCTTGATCCGGTGTTCAGTTGTTTCATAGTTCTGCACAAGAATATTGCGGCATTGTCAGGTGAAGAAATCTCTAAAAATACAGAACAAGCCCTATAATGCAGCAATCATACAAGCCTGGCAACAAAAAGTGTCTTGTATGGATCACCAGTAGCATTTGGATCTTTAGATGGATCATCTGTAAGAAAATATTAATGATTTTCAGCACATTTAATGCTCGATGAGATCAAGCCAGAGTTTTTCAGCACATTATTATAGATCCAAATCAATTACATTTTTCCAAGTCTTCAGCAACCTGTCTTGCACCCTCTTCAAGGCGTACTTGTCGAATTCTAGCTCTTCTTTGGGCCTAAAAAAAAAGAAATAGAATGCAGAATGATATGCATGAGAAACACTAGGTGACAGAAAATACAATGTATTTTTGTTGAATATGGAAGCGGGTGAAATCCATAAAATGGTTAACACAAAGCACCAACATTCTGAGATCAGGGCAACCTAAGAATAGTAGGTAAGTAGGTATTATAAGACCATGACAATGGGCTGGTAAACAGTGTGTAGACTAAATGATTTCATGGCAACCTACTAGAGCAGAAGACAAACAAGCAAATTCAAACAACATAAAATTCATAATGCAACTAATGTTTGAAAAAACAAGGTTAAGCGACACAATGTAGCATATGTATCTGTATAGAGAACAAGATTTAGAAAATTATTCCACATTGAGTATCAATCTCTATTGAGAGAGTACATTTAGGTTAGAAACCATACCATGTTAACACTCAACAAACATTGAAGCATGCCAACATGAATGCAAATGAATTTTATTCTTTGCAGGTTTCTCCAGTTTGCTTCTTTACTTCCAAACTAGATTATAGCAGTTAGACATTCAATTTTATCAAAATTTCAGAGAAATATTTTATAATTAATGGGGCAGCCCAGTGTACAAAGCTCCCACCATGCGGAGTCCCGGGAAAGGATCTATGGTACGCAGCCTTACTTGCTTTTTTGCAAGAGGCTGTTTCCAGGATTTGAACACATGACCTCTAGGTCAAAAAGTAGCAACTTTACCGTTGCGCCAAGGCTCCCCTTCATATTTAAGTTATGATTGATATATATATATATATATTAAGATTAATTTCTTTAATTAATATACATTTATAACTAATAGTAGTATAACCCATTAATATAGGTATATATAAATATGATGTTTGAAATAATTAATATTGAGATATAAATTATTAATTAATTTTTAGCATTAATTAATATCAATATCAATTAACTAAAATTAGATGTTAGCTTAATTTAATACTAAAATTAATTAATGCTAAAAATTAATTAATAATTTATATATCAATATTATTCTGTTCAATAAATACAAAATTATTAAATTATAAGCTTTATTATAAATTATGTTAACAATTAATGAAAATTTATTAACAATTTATAAGTTATATGCTATTAACAAACATTGCATTATTAACTTATTCTAAACTGTTTAACAAAAAACTTTTAAAAAATATTATTAACTGTTAACAATTTATCCTTACATTATAATTATTAACTTATAATAAATTGACAAGTTTTAAAAAAAAACATGGCCTGCTTGACTGCTTGACCTGGACACTGGAACCCCTCCCCCTGTGATATTATCCACACATAACAACTCTTCTAGGAGCAGGATGAAGTTGAAAAATTGCATCCCAACCTCTCAACTCCTCATCCAAACCTCTCTAAATATCATGTATGGGTCTCTCTCTTTATCTCAGTTGGTATCAAATGAAACGGGTCCATACTGACTTGTATCGCCATGTTTAAGAAAGCACTGTTATCGCTCACAGTGCTGGTACTAAGTTGACCAATGGAACAAGAAGTTTTGTCCGTGCCAATTGCAACAGCATGGTATTTTAATCAACAGAAGCAACAGTTAAAAAAAATCCCATGGATTGGTAATTTAAATCAGTTTTCAAGAGAACAAAAAATACAAGTAAAGATAATTTCCATCTACAGTTGATCGTGAAGAAAAATGGAAAAAGATGCAAGTTTCTTAACACTTGCCAATAAGCATAACATCCTATTGAAAAAGCTTCAAAACTTATATAGATAATTATTTATCTTATTTAAGAATCTTAATAACAAAAGAACATCTATCATAATCATAACCAAATTCTTCATCATCACACTTGATACTCTCATAATCTGAATTAGATTATACCGCTGAATTTCTATTGACACAAAGGTATAAGTGAATTTGGAATTCTTCCTCAATTAACTTTCCATAAGCTCTAAAAGTTACATTATGATGCAGAAACTCAACCCAACCAAGCAGTTAGACCGGGAAACCACCAGCTAAACTGCTAGTAGCAGCCATTTGTTCAAGTTATTACATAGTTTCTATCTAAAATAGATGTGACCTGATTAACCTTCCATGCTGGTCAATCTGACCACGTTAAAATTTTCAAATGCAAATTTATTTATTTTAATAATCTAAATTTTGGTTTTGTTGTGACTCTTGTATTGGAAAGGATCCCAAGATACAGCATAGTCAAGATTATTTTTTATCAAAATTGTGAAACTACTATAAAAATTAACAAAATACATATCTAACCCGAGTTTCACCCTCAACGATTGGTGGAGCATATTCAGGATCAGTTGGTTCAGCAAAATGGCTAACAAATTGAGCCATCCCTTCAGAAAAAACAGAAGATTAATTTCAGTGAATTCTATTGGTCAAAACCATACTAAGAATAAACCAAAGCTATTAAAATACAATACCAGTGTAGGGAGGGCATTTCCTTTTCTCTGGAGGAGGTTTATACTCCAATGGCTGACGTGGCTCAAAAAGCTTCAATAGATTAGCAGTAAGACCAGTTGGATGGCTTTGCCCAATCTGTATAGAGGAAAAGGTATAAAACAAGCCTATTAAACCTGAAAAAACAACATATTCTAATGCAACAAGTAAACCCTAAACCCTAAACAAGGTATAAAAAAAATAGGTGTTTATCAGGAAAAAAAAAACAAAAGCAAGCATACTGTAAGAATGTACACACCAGAAAATGAAGATGTAAAATATTTTCATTGAAAATACATATGAAGAATGTACACTGAAATAGAAGAAATCCTACATAAAAAACACTTTCCTACAGCTATCACCAAAACAGCATGAAGGGAAAACAGATAGCATCTTAATGGGAATATCCAACCAACAGTGGTAAGAAAACATTCATTTGCTAGTACCAAACATCAGACAGATGGACGTGAATAGCTAAACATCCAGTAGTGTTCATTTCTTCGAGGCAAAAATATCCATTTCATGCAAATTTACTTAAAACGATTAGTTAAAAACAGCATTAAGCTATCTGATGGCCCTTTCGCCACATGGTGAACACAAGTAAATGCAATTATCATTTGGACAGCAATAATTTTTACATTAGCTTGAACACAATCAGTATGCAATTATTTTGTATAAGCACAAACCCATTGTTGTATTGACAATATTCATAAGGCGGTCCTAATAGAGATTTGAAGAGTATATTTTTAGCATATCAATTTCTTTTCTTTTGACACAAAGTTTCTACTTCTCGAAAGGTAGACCTACACAGAACCAAATTGACTTGTTCTATGATTGGATCTAAACCTACTAGCAAACCACACAGCAGATCCACCCTCAAAACATCATGCATAATAAAAGAGATCTAGACATGAGGAAACAGCCAGCACCCTAAATCGAAGAAGGATAAACTAAACCCTAAAAGGATCGTTAGCGGTCAGCCTAAAACGATCAAATCGAAAACAGTGCAGGATCGATCAAAGCAAGACATCGGAAAGAAGGTACTCGGTAATTACAAGCTTCAACTGGAGCACGTTGGCTCGATTCTGAGCTTTGGTGCGGGCCTGGGGGTTGTTGCGATTCAGGGCGTCGTTGTAGTCTCCCATCCTCCTCGAGTACGGAAGCCAAGACAGAAAGAAGAGGAATCGATCGCTTTACCACGAAGACGGAGGTGGACGAAGAAGACGAGATCTCAAGCGTCTTCCCTCGCCGCAGCGGCGGCCCTTCGTTACCTTTGGTAAGAATAAATAGTAGGGGTTTTGCTGCGCCGGTGTGGATCTAGGATGAGCTTTTTTTCAAATATATCCAAAATCTTTTATTTTATTTTTTTTACAAATTGCTACGTAAATTTTAAAACTATTCAACAATATCTTCTTTTTTTCCACTTCAAATTTGGAACAACTTTTTTGTTAAATATTTGTCAAAATTTTAATGTGATTTATTTTAAGGCAATAGATTAAGCTGTCTATTTTTTTTTAATTAATATGCTACTTAATCAATCCAACTAATATAATTAATAAAATTTAAAGTAAATTTTTTACTTATAATCCAACTAAACTTAAAGGCCATTTGTATTGAGTGGTTATACGAAAAACAGTCCACTGTCGACCCTAAATTAGGCAGTCAATTAACTAATTTGGATCATCTTTTTCTTTCTCCCTTCTCTCCTCTCCTTTTCTCTCTGTTACCTTGTTCATTTGTTTGGCTTTCTTCTTTTCTTCATTTATTTTTATCTTGCCTCACTCTATTGAATCTTTATAGCATTCTAGAGATAGAAGAGGTGGTGTGGTGCTTACCGCACCATCTCTTCCATGTCCCTCTTCTTAATTTAAGAAGAAATTTAATTGTATAAAAACGTA
The DNA here is from genome assembly GCA_037177395.1 of Alpinia galanga. Taxonomy (NCBI): domain Eukaryota; kingdom Viridiplantae; phylum Streptophyta; class Magnoliopsida; order Zingiberales; family Zingiberaceae; genus Alpinia; species Alpinia galanga. The sequence continues at coordinate 7,773 of JBAMHZ010420731.1, forward strand.
GCATTCACCAGTAAGTTTCCTTCGTTTTCTTTTTCTTTCTTTAATTCTTGTTAGAACAACTTTCTTACATTCATTCCGACAAGAAGTCGTAATAGAGTTTTCGTTAAAGATATATTTCTATTATGATCTTTTGCACAAATTTTAGGTTTTTCTTTAATGCAATTTGAATCATCATTGCATGGAGATTTTTGCAGGGATTCTTCACATATATACAACGTCATCCAAACGAGAAGTTAATTATAGAAGGGAATTGATAATTAATTGTTAGATTTTGAATTTCATCTCTAGGAAAATGTCTTCTGCTCCGTCGTCGGAGAACAATTCAAGTTCCTCGTCCTTGTCTCCTTCACCATCGTCCTTAGCTCCTCCACCAAAGTCCTCACCGATGGTGCCGGCTCCAAATGACACTCATTCCCCTCCATTAAAAGTCGATAGCTCACCACCTCCATCCTCCTCATCAGAACACGATATCGATCCTTCTTCGATTTCATCGTTTCATTTCCCATCAGGGTCAGCTCCTACCGTCTCAAAGCAGGAATCAGCAACCGCCGCATTAAAGTCGTTGACCAATTCCACTCAACATGGTCTATCTAATGAGAATTTGCCGATGGTCATAGGAGTCGCGGTGGGAGTTGGGCTAGTTTTCATGTTCTTGGTCTCGGTGTGCATTTGCTGTGTTAAGAAGAACAACAAGAAGAAGAGGCTCCACAACTCTATGAAATACTACGCGGATGGATCATTCAAAGGTGCATTTCGAAATGAGCAGCAAAACTCGATCGATCGTACCTTACACAAATTAATTATATCGTCGTTCCAGTGTTCTTACGTACCTTTTGACTTGGTTAATTATATACGCTGTGCGATCGCAGATAGTGGCTTTTATGCTTCATCACTTCCCAAGTGGCACACCGGAGACCATGCCGGAGGAGGGTGGCATCCTCAATTGCCTCCGACCAACGACGACGATATGAGTGCGGGGTTTTCGGGACCTCATGGAGCTCCGCCATTGCCGCCGCCTTCTCCGGTGGTGGCCCTCTCTTTCAACGATAGCACCTTCACGTACGAGGAGCTCGTAGCTGCCACGAGCGGCTTCTCCCCTTCCAATCTCTTAGGACAGGGAGGGTTCGGATACGTCCACAAGGGGGTGCTTCCGAACGGGAAGGAGATCGCAGTGAAGCAACTCAAGTCAGGGAGTGGACAAGGGGAGAGGGAGTTCCACGCCGAGGTCGACATCATTAGTAGGGTTCACCATCGCCACCTCGTGTCTCTTGTTGGCTATTGCATTTCCGGAGCGCAAAGAATGTTGGTCTATGAATTCGTTCCTAACAAAACTCTCGAATACCACCTCCATGGTAATTAACACTGAGACTCGAAAAGTAACTTTTTTTTTTTTTAATCTTTTTGATGCTATGCCTTGTATTTGAGTAGGGAAAGGACTTCCGGTGATGGATTGGTCGAGGAGGCTCAAAATTGCACTAGGATCAGCTAAAGGCCTTGCCTACTTGCACGAGGACTGTGAGTATATATATATATATATATATGAAATCATCGTCTTATATATCTAACTCATCTCAGTCAATCAATAATCATCGTAAAATGAAGGCCACCCTCGGATTATTCATCGGGATATCAAGTCTGCAAACATTCTTATCGACCTCAAATTCGAAGCGATGGTATGGACGTTCATCTTTAGTTTCAATTCTCTCTTTTTTTCTTTTTCTAGTAGACAAGTTAAGCAAATTAAATCATGATTTAGGTGGCGGATTTTGGATTGGCTAAGCTCTCGTCGGATAATCACACCCATGTTTCAACGAGAGTGATGGGAACCTTTGGGTAATTAAAGCAATATAGCACATAATGTTTGATTAGCTTGAAATTAACGACTTTAATCAATCTTCTTCTTTTCTTTCCTTATACCTTAATGAATAGCTATTTGGCTCCTGAATATGCATCGAGCGGGAAGTTAACGGAGAAATCTGATGTGTTCTCGTATGGAGTGATGCTACTTGAGATAATAACGGGAAGAAGACCCGTCGACACTCATTCATTCATGGACGATAGCCTTGTAGATTGGGTAAGTTTGTAGCCATCTCCTTTTCATTATTGTCTTAATTAATATTTATTTTTCGTGTCATGTGTATGGATTAATGGAAATATAACAACATCATCATCTTGCTCGATCGATCGATATAAATAGGCAAGGCCAATTTTGTCTCGAGCTTTGGCCGATGGAGACTACGATGAATTAGCGGATCCACGCTTGAATGGCAACTACGATCCGGTGGAAATGGCACGCATGGTGGCGTGTGCCGCTGCTAGCATTCGCCATTCAGCCAAGAAGCGTCCCAAAATGAGTCAGGTACGCATGCGATTTGACAATCACTGTGCTTTTTGCATGACCTTGGACTTCGTAGTGCTTCTTCAATTCGCTCCGAGTCTAACTCTCGTATCGTGATTAATGATTATAGATCGTGAGAGCGCTGGAAGGTGTTGTATCGCTTGAAGACTTGAATGAGGGAGTGAGGCCAGGCCAAAGCATGATCTTCAGCTCCGGTTCCGACTACGACACTAGCTCGTATAACTCGAGCATGAACCGGATTCGGAAAGTTGTACTGATTCCCGAGTACACTGATGAATACAGTGGGCCAATCTCAGAGTATGAACCCACCCTTCCTTCGTCGTCGTCGAACAATGACGACTACGACGACGACGACGATGACTTGGACCACATTGGAAACCAAAGCCATAGATGATAGACCTCATTCGTCGCTACGAAGAGAAGACCAAGTTCTGTCTCGAGTAGAGGAGAATGCTTCCTCATGCTTCAAGCTAGGCAAGCATATATATGCATGGCTAAGCTTTCGCTAAACCCTAAACACATGAACAAATTAAGGGATTGGAGATTGACGATATTTTTTTTTTCCTTCTCTGGATTGAGAATTGAGTATATAATATGTCTACCGTTATACATTCATGGATAAGATTTTGATGCATCATTTATCCTACATATTATATATGTTGTTCACTCCAACTAGGGTGTAAATAAATTAGAATATTCATTCGTTAAATTTCATTTATAAGTTGATTTGTTAAAATTAATGAATAAATTTATTTATTAACTTGTATAAACCTTAATTATAAATTTAAATTTATTTTATTAAATAAATAATAATTTATAAAATTTAAATTATTCAGTAAAAAAATTTAAAACTCCACTCGAGTTTAGTTTAATCTCAATAAAATTTCTAATAAATAATTTTAACCGCAACTAAGCGGTGCTCATTTACACTCCTAAGTCTAATTGACCTTTTAATTAAATTGTCTAAAAATATATAATATAAATTATATGGATACTGATGCTGCTTAGATTTCAGGTCCTCTAAGAAGGTAGGAGGATGGGTTCTTTTCCAAATAATAGCAGTAAAGATCTTCGGTCTTCCTCTCCTATCAAGGTTAACACACGTCAGAATAACTGTTGCCGGGATCCCTGGCTTCGGTCCTCCGATGCTTAAGTCAGTGTTTTTTAAGTGGAGAGGAAAAGAACAAAGAAGATGAGAAAATGAAGAAGAAAAAGGTCAACTGATGCTTACCATCACCCCTTGATTTTACCTCTATGGGCCCTTTTTTATATGAGATGAAGAGCACCTTCTGTACTATCATTTGTGCGGTGATGTCACCTGGTTCAGGGCGAGTTGTCAGGCCGTTAGAAATGTGGTTCGTATAGGGAGAATATTCCACCTTTAGCTATTTGAAGTGTCCGCGTGCAGGGTCCTATTGGAGGTGTGCATGTTTACCTAAAATAGGACGAATCTCCTGGGTAGTCCCCTAGTATGGCAGAGAGGAAAGCATCCACCTCCGCTGAGCCGTTTAGCTTCTACTCGGCCTCTTC
>JBAMHZ010420740.1:0-11661 GCA_037177395.1 Alpinia galanga
TAAAATATTACACTAAGTTATATTTTAAAACCTCTAAACAAACACATTTTTATTGAATTACTTAGCATTAAACCAAACAATCTAAGTTATGTTTTATTCCCTACAATCTTAATTATTCAATTACCTAGTAATCATGATTAAAGTTATACTTACTCCCCAAACCAAACGTGCCTTTAAATTTATTTATCCAAGATTAGAGATAACTAGCAACGTCTAGATTGCAAGGCAAACTCTTGTTAATTTACTTTTCATTTTTTTAAAATAAGTATCCGAATTTTGCGTGATTAATTTTGAAGATGAATAGCTTTTCTTTGAATCGCCTATCGGATAAATTTGGAGTACAATATATTAAAAAAAATAATTTTTAAAATATTTTGGGATTTAAATTTTCATCCTCTTACGTTGCTCACTTGAATGTTCTACTGCACTGCTCCCATGAGACTTTAATTTTCAGTCCTCAGAGTTTATTCAGACGGCTAGTATAATTATGTTAAAGTCTAAAAGAATAAGAGGTTAATTTATAAGTTTTACCACTAGACTACCGATGATTCTACATTTCTATGCTGGCTACCCTAAGTTCCTGATTTACCTCCTTTATACATAGGAGCAACAGTAAAAAATCACTAATGTGACAGTTCCATATTTAACTTTCATTCATATCTTTAAGAAAAGTGACAATTATTTGAGAGATTATAGGTGATTTGTTTCACTGCTTCTTATAAATAAGTAATTTATTAGTGAATTTGCAAGAGTAACACATCAAATACGCCATAAGTCGTAAAGTAAAAGATAATTCTCCAATGTACATTATATAGCTGTGTTTTATTTTCACTATGACATACTTTATATAATTAACCTAATATACACGAGCACACTCACACCGCTAGGCATTATGATTTGTCTTTGTTTGTGTAAGAAATTAAATTCAATTGCATCATCTATTCTACCCTCACCTCTAGCTAAACTAGACTACTCACATTTGGAGAATATGCATGCACATGAAAATTAAAAAAAAACAAAAGACATTAATTTTAAAATTGAGGAATCAAATACAACTTAAATTGCCCTGTATCCTTATTTAATTTGCTTATCTGGTACTTGTGACCATATTTGGATTTATAAAGAGTTGATTAGAAAGTAAATTATTAAGTAACCATTCTTATGAAGTATCTAATGAATTCAAATTGTTTCATACCATTTACGAAGTTCAATTGCAATTTGGAAAAAAAGTAATTATAGTGGTCGCTTATTTAACTTGTGAACTTACTGAAATAGTAGTTCATAATTATACTACTAGTTTATTTGACTTGTGAACATACTGAAACACTTGTGCACTCTTAAAATTGGAGGATATGTGCTATATTAATTAAAAATATTTAAGAATGTATTTGTAATTTCTTTAACTATTTCGATCTTTTTGCAAAACTACAACTAACCCTTCACCTTTTCTGACCCTTAGCTTGCCCTATTATTTCTCTAATCCTAACCCGCTCAACCAAACCACGGTGCCGCTCTCTCTCCTTGCGCCACCATCGTCCCTCCTTGCTATGTTGTTGTTTCACCTCGTGACACCATCGTGCTACCTCGAGACATCGCCGACCTTGCTACCTGTCGTCGATAAATCTCTCAACAGAGAGAGCAACAAGTGGAGGGTTCTCTGTCGATCAAAATATCACTACCCAACATTTAGAGCTGTCAAGCAGGTTAATCCATAGCGGAGCAAATTAATCCATTGTAAATTCAACATTTAGCGGATAGAAATAAATTGACCCGCCATTTCAGTGGGTTGAAAAATTCTCAACCCAACCCAACCCAAGGCGGGTTGCGAGTTAGGCGGGCCGATCTACATGTCATAATTTTACTATATATTAATTTTTTTTTATTTTTATCAAATTTGATTTATAACAATTTGATCCTTTATAGTGCATACAGAAATCATTCTAATATTTTCTCTATTCTTCTAATAACATAGGGTGTGTCATATATTTGGTATTTTATTTTATTTTTCTTTTCTTCAAATATCTAATTAGTAGCTTTCTAATAATAACATTTCTCTCCGTTTCTCTTCTCTATCAATCGCGTCTCATTTCTGCAGGTGGATTCGAGAAATATAACAAGTATTAGAGATTTCATTTTCTCATGCATTCATTTTTATTGATCATTATGGTCAAAGATTATATGCTCTTTCTTAAGTATAGAATAACTCTATTTTAAATTTGACATATTGTATCATTATATCTCAATTGAAAAATATAATTTTTAATTTTTTTAATCCGCGGGCCAACCCACTGCGGGTTTGGATTGACCCGTCTTAACCCTCAACTCATGTAGATTAATCTTTTTAAGTCTACGATAGATTTAGATTGATAAATTTTAATTCAATCTACTTAAATTATTTAGCAGGGCGGGCTACAGGCTCTAGTGCAATATACTTTTATTTTGAGGGAATTTCTATTTGCTGTTATTCAATTGTTCGATTGCATATATATGCAGTTTATTATTTGTCATCGATGGAAAAAAAAATATATTGCGGCTTAAAAAATTAGATTCCGACCTGCCGGATTCGAACCAGCGACCTAAGGATTATCTGCAACTACTACAGTCCTCCGCTCTACCAACTGAGCTAAGGTTGGCTGATACTTAAAAAAATGAGAAAATAAAATTGAGAGAAAAGAAATGTTTAAAATTTTTGTATACTAAATTCGAATTTAAAAGTTTTATTTAAAAAAATTTGTTTGGTTTGCATTTCCCTTTTTTTTAGAAATAATTTCAAATTTGAAGTTTTTTTTTTAACAAATGATTAATAAAAAAATATTTTATTGGTTTTTTTAATCATTTCTACTCACGATAGTATATAGATTGACGTGTAAGAGAAAAGAACAAAAAAAAACCCATAATTATTTGGAATTTTTGGACCAATAATAAATTATATGATAAATTGGACACCCTGTTTTAAATGCAAGGTTACATTGTGAATATTCATAATTGGAGTGGCAAAATGAACACCTACCCAGGGAGTTTGAGATCGATATCGCCGCCCCCATCGCAGTGACAGATTTCCTCCCCGATCACCATGGCCACCGCCGACGGCGAAGGTCCCCAGATTCTCTCCCATATCTCCATCTCCGGCCCTGCCCTCGCCTCCATCATCCAACGCTTCGCATCCGCCCCCGGCGACGTCGACGGCCTCCTCTTTGGCCACGTTACCCGCCTCCCCCCTCCTGACCCGCTTGACGACTATCATACCGGCTCCTCTGCTTCCCCCGCGGACTCCGAAGCCGCCTCAAACTATCCCCTAGCTGCCACCATCACTGGGCATCTCTTCCTCCCCCCTCCGTTCGCCTTCTATGATGCCCTCGGCCGCATCCATCTTCCCTCCATTCAAAGCGTCCTTGCGTCTTCCGTCCATCCTGATGCATCCTGCCTCGGCTGGTTCTCTGGCCGCCGCCGATCCCCGCTGCGCCTCTCCATGAGGGAGCGCGCCGTTTCCCTTTCTATGTTTAAAACCCTATCCTCTACTGATATTGCCCAAGACGTGCCGCCGACCGGATCCTATCTGGGATGTCGCGATGTCCTCCATCGCCCTTCCATCTTCCTCCTCTTGTCCTCCTCCGCCTCCAGGAACCAAGCGGTTCACACCCACGAGTACAGGGCCTTTGTGTTCCGGCCAAGGGCCGGCAGGGGTGTACTCGAGCCGACATCTATGAAGGTCGTGAATCTAGGGCCGTCATTTAGGGAGCAGTACAATTCTTTCTCTGCACAGTCTGGGCTGCCGTGGATGCCTTGCCATCCAAGGGGATCCAACGAAGGGAACACGAGGGAAGGGGAGAGCTTGAGCCAACTCCGGAAGTTAGCAAGAGAGCAGCAGCAGCTAGATGTCTCTACAGTAGGGTTTGGGGTAGATAGATTGGGGAAGCTGGTAGGGTCTGTGGCCACAGAGTACACCTCAGAATTGGAAGATTTATATGAAAATATGATGCTTAAGCTGGAAAGTTTGGCTAAAGATGTGGATGAGAGTTCAGCTAAGATTCTTGAGCAGGTCATTTTTCTGTCCTGCCATTTTTCAGCTAAGTTGTTGACACAGATATTAATGAGAAGCCCTAAAGAGACAATTATAATTACATGTCATTTATCTGTCTCCAATTCTTACCAAAAAAATGATGGTAATAGGATCATGTTGTCAATTCAATATTCTGGGGTTGCTGGATGATGGTAATAGGATCATTCCATTTTTCTATCTCCCTTGTTTTCACTTATATTAATATCATATAGATTTTGTGTTGCCGGATGTGGTCAATGTAACCAACATTCTTTTTGTATTGTGACAGATTTATTGTTTTTATCATTTTTATATACTCATGTAAGAAATCATCCCTGCCAATGCATTATTTTCTTTTTCCTAATCAACAGTTACTTTTGATACATTTGATTAGCATGTAGTTGTTCTAATGGAGATACCTTTGCTGAAAGGTAATATTTTTCATAATTGACAGGAAAATCGGGTTTCTGAATTGAAAAGAAAAGGCAGAATGGAAGGGTTGGACTGAGAATCTTGAAATGTTTCCATATGGTAATTTATGATCGTACTTTATGGATCTTTCATTAGATTCTTATTTTTATCAAATTGAGTGTCTATATCCTATTTTTGTAATGGAACTGTCTTTTTCTGGAAGAAAATTTTGGATTCCAGTTCTCTTGTGTTTCTTTTCCTTGTTTTTCATTCTTCAGCTGGATGTTTAATCCTATCCCCCAGTGTAATGAGTATCTTTCTTCTATCTATATTCGTCAGTTTGATATTGCAACATCATCTTTGTTGTCTTTCTTGTTATTGTGTTCATGTTAAATTCTAGATCATGGAAGCTGATATGCATTTTGCTATTATACTGAAGTTGCCATCAGCTTGTTGAAGAGTACGTATGTGTATCATTGCAAGGTTTGCTAGATAGATGTATGTGATACTAATAAGTTTAAAAACCACTTAGGAATGACTAGATGTAGCTTTTAGAGAGGAAATAATTGTCATACTCTAAGCTAGGATTCAAGCAGAACCCACACATAGATACAAAATGCATCACATATGTCAGAGCACAATAGCTGGAATATATCACCGTTAAGTAGGTGAAATGGTGGTAAACATAGCAGAGTTACTTATTGTTCCAAACTAATTAACATGGGTTGATCATGATATCTTAATATCCCTACTAATTTTGTCAGTTGAGTTATGGAACTTTAGAAAGTCAAAATGAAACTGTTAACATAATTTTTCAGGACTAAATTTTGAAAATCTAATTCAGATTGAAACTTTAACATACATTATTTAAGACTAAATTAAAAAGATTGCATGAAGCTCATCTAAGCTCGGTTTGAAGGCTATAACAAACTACCAAGTAACTATCATACAACAACTCTATTGCTCTTTTTTTAGTGATGTTCTTTTATATTATTTTATTTCAAGGGCCTAAGGTTTACACTAAGCTTTTACAGATTTTGTTATACAAGCTTTTTCTTTACTTGGTTAATCTTTCTGTAAAAGAAGAGCTTTTTGTACAAGGTTTTCCCACCTTTTGAAGGTGAACATATTAATGGGGTTTTTTAGTAGGACCTATAGGCCTGAACCACATTAAGTTATTTTGTTAGCATTGTTTCAGTTTGATTTATATTCAGTTGCATATCTAACGTGTTATAAAGCTTTGCATTCGAGTTTCTTTTTCTATTTTCAGATTTCTGGTTATTCATCCACTTCTTCAATTCTTCAAATTGCCCCTTAATTTTTCTTTATAATTATTATTTTTCTAGTGTAATGATGGATATATGAGCTAAGATTTGGCCTGTGTTTCATTGGCCAAATAATTTGAATAATTTTTGGCCTGTGTTTTAAATCATAGTATAATATTGATTTAAATAATATTATCAAAAGTCTTAAATAGACAGCCGGGTAATAAAATCCCCCTTGCTGATCTCAAATAGTTATGTAAACATAGATTGATGGTCATTCTTAGCACTGATTTACGATTTTTTTTAAAAAAAGGAAGCATGTTTTTGTCTGAAAATTATTTGTTTGCTGAAATATGGAGCATTCATAGGCCACAACGCTGTTTGTCTGAAAATTTTGATCTGCTGAAAGATGGAGCATTCATAAGCCACCAGGCAGTTTGTGTAAAAAAGAATTTGATTTGATAAGCATTCATTAGCTGCTTTGCATCTCACCATTATCATCTTACTTTCAGCTTTTGTGTTTAGAATCCCATCTCTGAAAAGGAAACGAAGTCAGAGTAGGTGGCTTCGTCTTGTCAAATGTGCTTGTGCCATAAGCTAACTCAACAAACTAAAGCATCATTCTTTTTTCTATTAGAATATAAACAAACATGGTTGGATATACCAGTAAATAGTGTCATTATGTAATCGGATACTTGTGTGCTTTAGTATTTGATTGGCTATTTCCTCCATTTTGCCATGCTTTTCAGATCCACAAGCTGGAGAATTTCGAACAATACTGGATACATGGCCTGTTTTACTGAAAAGTTTTCAACACTGCCAGACTATTGTTGCAAAGTAAATTTTGGTCCATTGGCGTGCATAAGAAAGAAAAAGAAGAATGGAACTGGACATCTAAAGACTAGAGAAATTGTATTTGTTGCCAGTAACAGTTAGTTTCTTTTGTGCCGACCTGTCTTGTGATGCACGCTTTTTTTTCCCTCTCTGCTCAAAAGATGATTTTGTTATTGCCCTAAGTATACATTTGTTCTTCACTCTTTGATGATATATCAATGCGATTTTAATGCGTGAGATTGTTTTGTATCAGATTCTATTCTTGTTAAACATAAGTAAAAAACAATAATTCAGGTATTTTCTGTTGAATTAAAATCGGGAAGAGGATTAAGGAGGTGTTTCCACTGATCGAGAAAAATTGAGTAGGTTTTTCATTTAACCCAATTTACCTATTTCCATTTCCATGCACTTAACCAAAGGGAAAAAAAAAAACAGAATAAAATTTAAAAATATTTGATAGATGGGCAAATTAAAAATCTCAACGACGTATGAAAACTGGTTTTTTTTTTCAGACACCAGAGTCATTTCCACATTTTCACTTTCTAAAGTCTGAATATTAATTATTAGTAGTTTGTATAAACACAATAAAATTACGTAATAAAATTTATTTTGAGAAATACGATGAAACATATATCATATGACCTTAATTCTATGTAACAGTTCAACTTAATAAGATTTTTGTGCAAAATATGCCAATTGTTTTTAATGAAAGCGTGTGCTTAAGAATGTATTACCATGTGAAAATAAAACATTACATGAATCAAACATGGCATAATGCTTGAACCGATGGATCACAAGTCAACTATACACAAAGATTTGGTCTTTTGGACCACCATTTAAAATGTTCAAGAGTTCAAGCCAGAAGAAGTATCAACACAAGAAAACGTGTTTCCTCTGCATAATATTGCTCTGGATAGATATGCTACATGATACAATCAAACAGAATTCAACCTTAATTCTATTTGCTCGCTCTTAGGTAGAGCTTTAACAGCTATAAGATAATCTAATTATATTAACAGAATGCATATTGAGCAAGGGATGAAAAAGAAGGGAAAAAGAGATTGAAACTTTACACAATGCTTAGATTAACCAGTGGCTTTCCTGCCTGCACTGCCCCTTTTTTGCTTAAGCAGACTTGGGACAGCTTTAAATTTACCACAAACTAATTTGTGCTCAACATTTCAACAGTCACTCCAATTATCTTCACAGTCGTCTTCGTCGCTTCCAGCCATTGCCTATCCAAAGAGCAGACGTTAAGCAGAAGATGAATCAAGAAGCTAGTAGCCCAAGAACAATGTCAATTTCAAGACTAACCTGGCGAACTGCATTTGCTTTCTCTAAGATGGCGGCAACTCTAATGTTCGTTGGATGACTTTGGTTTGGCTTCAAGAGAACAGTTGCTGGCTTCAGACTGTATGACTGAAAAAAAAAGGTTGCCCAACTTACAATCAAGAAGAGATACAACATGATCAAGTTGCCAATAGTTTATGAAAACACACCAACCTTGTTTCTTATCTGATCTAATAATGCATCTTTCTCCTCTGATTTAGGTTTGTCAGAAGGCTTAGTGAGCTCCGATACCTTCCTCAACTGCGAAATATTGGACTCAAGCAATGATTCCATTTGATCTGCCTTGGACTCATCAGAAGGCCTAGCCACCTCTGGCACCTTTCTCAACTGCAGGACAGTGGACAAACATGAGAGAATTAAATGGAAACTACATGGTTAGAACTTGAGCATTAAATCAAGTAGACAACATGATCTTTACCTTGCTTCTATCATGAGCAACAACAGCATCAATCAACGGATTTCTAGGACGATTACGAATGGAATGAGGGTTAATAGCAAACATTTCGCCTTCTTTGGTAGGCACAAAAGCAAATAGAGTTGGCTGGCTCCTTTCTGAAGAATATACATAGCCATGCTGAGGCTGGTCTAATCCTGAAAAGCATGACAGAATATGGCGGTTCGCATCCAAGTCGCTAGTTTCAACCAAGAAAGGGCTCTGAGGCCGATCCACTTCATTCATCAAATGTAGATGCCTATCATTGGAATAACCAGACTTCTCTGATTCTAAAGGATAAATATTATCTTTCTGTAATGGGAAATCCTGAAATGGTAGGCTTTCTGATATCACCAATGAATCTTCTAGAGGAAACTTTATTGTCTCGTATGCATCAGAAGCATGTTGATTCTTCTCACATTCCAAAGATGATGCTACGAACAAAGACAATGGCGATGAATCTGCAATGTTCCCTATTGGAGACAGGAAATCAGGTTGATTGCTGTAATCAGCAACAATTGGTGGTAGTTGAGACAAACTGATTGGTGAGGAGAGAGAGGGATTTTCTGGAGTGCTGTCTGATGACGACATAAAAAGGTTTCTCCTAGGTAAATCTAGAACTGAATCTTGGTTGGGCAACATAGAAGATAGCTTTTGAAATCTCCATTCGAGAGGTGGAAGCGGGGGTAAGGATGGTGGTTCTTCATGATTTTGTGAAGGAAAGGAAGAATTTGAGTTGTCTTCCTGGTGCAATATTCTGGATGTACTCCCAAAGACACTCACATCAGAGCCTGACAAGGGATAGAATGCCATATCAGAGATATTATAAGCCGTATGATGTGCAGAAATTTCTGAATTCCACTCAGATGAAACAAGAGCTTGTGAATCCATTTTTGCAGTCTCATCTGTATTTGATGTTGGCATATGGAGCAACAGATTGTTTGTTCCGGTGTGATAATTTGGGTCGGGTCCCTCTGATGGTTTATCTTCCAAATCAATATAGTCAATTGGAATTTCCAGTTCAAGGCATTCACCTTTTGGATGTAAGGATCCTGATTCTTTATTGATAGCTTCTAAGGTAGAGGAATCTTCATTTCTAGTTTGTAAGGTACAGAAATATTCATTTCTAGCTTGTAAGGTAGAGAATTCTGCATTGCAAACTTGTAAAGGAAAATCTTCTTCATTGCTAGCTTGTGAGATAGAGACAACTTCTTTGCTAGTTTGTGAGGTAGATACTTGTTCATTACTAGCTTGTAAGGTAGATACATCATGATTGCTAGCTTCATAGAGTTCTTTCCTATCTTGCAAGTAATAGAATTCTTGGTCACTAATTTGTAAGCTAGAGATGACTTCATTGCTAGCTCGTGAGGCAAAGGCAATTTCTTTGCTAACTTGCAAGGCAGAGACATCTCCATCGCTAACTTGCAAGGTAGAGACATCTCCTTCGCTAGCTTGCAAGGTAGAGACATCTCCATTGCCAGTTGGTACGAAAGAAATTTCTTCAGATAAACTTACAAAATCAAAGATTGAGTTGGTTGGCAGGGACATATCTCCTTGTACACTTTCATGTCCACCTTGGGCTAAACATTTTGAATCAGAATATTCACTTTGTGCATGATAATTTAGATATGGATCATCAAGAACAGGATATGCTTTGGCATGCCCACCTGGCATAGTTTCGTGAATATCACCAAGTAACCAAGTATCATTTGCATCAGATGAATTATTCACAGGCAAACCAGAGCATGAAGTAGCTGGATCTAATCCTGGAGAATCTTCCATGTTCAGAGTGCTTTGAGAATTTAAAGATTCCACCTTGTTCAAAGAATAAATCTCATGGTTTATTGGTTGAAGTCCATAAAAGGATGCAAGATCATTACCATCTTCTAGCAACTGCTGATGCTGGTCTAGTGCATCTTCTGTATGCACCAAGTAATGTTCTTTGTTATTAGCTTCGTCTTTGGATGCAAAAGTTTCATCTTTCAAGTTTTTGTGAACAGTAGTTTGTTCAGGCATTTCAACAACATCCTGCAATCTGTCTTGGTAGAACTCCTTTGAGAATTTTAATTTATAATCAAGCACGATGGAATCACTGACCCTCTCAGAAAACACTTCACTAGAAGAACATAAAGGCATCTTCTCTTCGTTCACCTCAAAGCACTCTCGGAATTCCTCTCCCAACTTCATCTTGGGAGATTCCAAGGGTTCCTCTGTGCTAGAAAAATAGTCAAACTGGGGTTGCAATATTATGGGCGTTGAGAAATTGCTTTTTACCCCATCATCACCATTCTCAAAGCTAGCTTTTATGTTTTCGACTGCAATAACAGATTGTATTTCTGTTGCATAATCTGCAATGCTGATGGTGGAAATGACATGAGCGGGAGGTGATATGTTTTGAGTTGGGCATGGTTCTGCATGTTGATTCACCGTCTGCAGGGAGTTTCCTATGTTTGTCGTTGAGGTTTGAAGGAGAACTTCGTCATACTGAAGAGAATCTTTTAGAACAACGCTCTCCTGCTTTGTTTTGGATGTTTCATCAGACAAGTCAAGACTGGATTTTGCCTCTTCTGAAATTAGCAGCACAGAGTCACGTACAATAATAGAGTTTTCAGTACTATGGTACTGCGCTAGATCAACAGTTCCTTCCACAAAAATAGATGCCTCGGTTGGCAGTTCTTCAGGATGATGAAAGCCGTCCACATCAGCTATTAATTTGCCACCCTTGCTGATGTCAGGGACAAAATCTGAGGCAACTGGCAAGATGCTTCTTCGAATTGAACTGTTTGCTGCATCTTTGGAGGCAAAAATTTTTATTTCTCGATCCACTGGAACTTGAATCTCTTCTATTGTGGTCATGGAGAATGAATCTTCACTCTCAAGGTCTTCCACCAAAGTGCTTCTAGTTAATGGACAGGAAAGCTGATCAACCATATGTATGTCTTCATCCACATGACCTTCTGGACGAGTTCTCTCAAATAAACATGGATATGGATAAGGTGGACCTGTCATATTGAACAAAATAGGCATAAAAATGTTATGAGTTGTTAGAGAAAAACACGAAGACAGTTTTTATACAATAAGTTGGAAAAGTACCATTGAAGCATTTGGCAATCTCATCGGATTCTAATTGGGCATCGTTACTGGCTGAGGTACTTTTGTCACCAGGAATTAAACAGCATGCAGAACTTTCTTCAGGATTAATATTTATGAAATCAGAAACAGGGACAGTATCATAAGAATCCCAGTTTTCCTTTATGATTTCTTCTGGTTGCATCGTAGGATCATCAAATGTATCCATATTGCTGCCATCATCAAGGAATAAATCAGCT
>JBAMHZ010420751.1:0-11661 GCA_037177395.1 Alpinia galanga
TGCGTTTAACGCAGGCATAAGTTCTTTAATTTTTTGGCAACTCAGCTCGGCAAAACAGCTCTGCAGAAAATAGCTCTGCAAAACAGCTCTGCAGAAAACAGCTCGGCAAAACAGCTCTGCAGAACAGCTCTGCAGAAAACAGCTCGGCAAACTAGCTCGGCAGACAGCAGCTCGGGTCGGCAGACCAGCTTGGCAGACAACAGCTCGGGTCGGCAGACCAGCTCGGCAGCCAGCAGCTCGGCTCGGTAGATCAGCTCTGCAGCAAGCAGCTCAGCTCGGCAGATCAGCTCTGCAACAGCAGCTCGGCTCTGCAGCAAGCAGCTCAGCTCGGCAAATCAACTCTGCAACAAGCAGCTCAGCTCGGCAGATCAGCTCTGCAGCAAGTAGCTCAGCTCAGCATACCAGCTCTGCATTGCAGCTCAGCACGAAAGTAGCTCAGCTCAGCAAGCAGCTCTTCCAAAAGCCACTCAACAGCTCTTCCCACCTTGAAGAGGAAAATTTCCAACAGATTTTATTAGAATTTTGTCACAGCTTAATTTATCTTGGTGTCATATGTGATGGATCGCTAAGGAGTTTTCAGTATAGGTTTTAATCTATATGTAAATTGGTACCTTTTTATTTTTGGTGTGTTTGGATTATCAGTCCAGGTTTTCAGGCATTTGTGTATTATTCAAGGGCAGATTAGTAGCTGAGATATGGTTTCTATTAATATATTAAGTTCTTTATTTCTACTTGCCACCTTCCTGCAGCTGTTGGGTTTTAGGAATAGATTCGTTGTTCTTACAGATGTCACTGTAAATTATACGAAACTATTAGATGAAAGAGGCTTGTTTTTGAATGACAAGAAAAAGGTAGACATGAATTATTATTATTATTATTAATCCAGGTGTTCGGATTTTGCTCAACTAATCCTAGAAGTAGACAGCCTTCCCTCTCATTTGTCTACTTGGTAAATCTGGAGCACAACTTGTGCACGCTCAGTGGTCGACTTCTAGAATATTCATCTCTAGTAGGATTTGAACTCTGATTCTCTTGCTTGTTTTCCAGAGTACTTTACCACTGTACCATACCCGTGGAGGCTGACAAGCAGTATTTTTGAAGCATATGCTATTATCTCAACTTATTAAAGAAGGAGGTTAAATTATCATTTTTGTAAGACATGGTGAAAATTTATCAGTCAGTAAATCTGTTTATTATCCATATATAATACATTTTTTAATAGTTCACACTAAAATACAACTGCTATTTGACAACTGAAACAAGTTGCTGATCTACTGATTTCTATTATATTACTATTGTAATTTGTATTTCAAGCAAGAACTGTTATGACTTTTGGTTGTTCTTGTTACTTTATGGTGTTATATATATTGTGTAGGTTTTCTCATTCAGTGATGGGCCTGCTCACATGGTTTGGCGATCCATTGGAATCTTTGTTGGAATTTTCCCTTCCATCATGAATCCTGGAGCAAATATAGATTGGTTTGAGTAAGTGATGAAATTAATGCAGAGTTAATGATTGGAGTTTAAGATAAGGGTAGCCTCCAGTCAATTGCATTCTGATTTCATTTTCCATTTCCATCCTTGTGCAGATATAGTGGCATTCTCGTGAGTTCTATGGAGGCAAGTCCCATATTTTCAAGGTAATTTATCTTCCTCTGTAACTGGAATAGCAGCTCTGCTCGTACAACATGTTGCACCCTTCCCTTAAATGGGTATCCATTTTGGTTGCATGGGATGAAAGTTTAGATGCAATACATATCAAATACTTGGGCACGCTTGCATTTCTGAAGAACTTAGGTGCAGCTTCAATTTTTAAAGAATGATGAAACTGTACATCATTTAAAGCCAATTAGATTTTTATAAACTGCCTATATGATAAGATATAACATCAATTTACTATAAAGACATTAAAAATTTTAGAAAAAAAAAGAAGATTCATAGTGGCAGTTTTAATATGAGAGATATTGAAAATTTTTACTAGGAAACAATTACAAATGGTTTTTACTGATAGTAATGCTCAGTGGTGTGGAAATTTCTAAAATGTCATTTGAACAAATAATTGTGAGTTGTGATATTATGACTTGTTCTGATTCTTGTTTTGTTCTAATTAAGGACAGTGGAGGCATTCTAGCTGCTGAGATTGCAAAATAGGAATAAGTAGCACACAATAAATGACAAAAATATTAATATTCATAATCCTTGTTTCAGGGAAAGATGACATGTGAATGCTCTCATGTATTTTATGGAACTCATGTATTTGATTTATGTAGAATACTTATAGTAGTTGACAGTCTTTTGCAGGAGCCTTTCAAATATATTCCTGTAATATGGAACATTGAAGAAGCTTCTGTAGCCTTTCATTTAAATGTATATTCTTCTGAAGTGAAGTTGCATTTTGTTAATGATTGGAAGCAAGATTTTGCTAGAGCTACTGTTGTAGTTTTTCCAACCCATTCTTTGCTGGTAATATGTGTTTTGGTGCTCAACCTGCATAATCTTTTTAAAATTTGCTTCATCTTATTGTTGTGTTAATTTATATTCAATGTTCTTTGATTTTTTGTAGGCTTTCAGATACCATATTCAACATTTGATGTGGGAAACCATATTGTTATTCCTGGCTCTCCTGCTGAAGCATGGGAAGCAGATGCTTTTCTGGCCAGATATAAATGTCAATTGTTGAAAGAGAGTTTGGGCTATATGCCAGAAGACTTTCTTATTACTGTTATTGGCAGCCAATTTGCATATAGTGGAATGTTACTCGAACATGGCCTTGTCTTGGAAGCGTTAAGACCACTGCACCAGCAGTTTCTTTCGTCAAACACATCTTATTCCCTTATGAAAGTTTGCATTTATGGTTGGAACTTCACTAGTTCCTACAAGATGGCTATTGAGGTAATGGCTTTGGTTTCTTTTCTCAGTCTTCAAACTAATTAGTGCATTTCATTTGTCACTGGTGATTTTCTTAATATGTTACTTTCCCTAATTTCTGATCAAAATTCTTTGTAATCTTCATTATTTCAGGCTATTGCACAAAAGGTCGGCTATTCAAATAGCCTGGTGGACCATATTGTCATTAGTGATGATCCTACATATCTTGGTTCTGCAAACCTAGTAATATATGGATCGTTTTTGGAGGAGCAATCTTTTCCAAGTATTCTAAAGCATGCTATGTGTCTGGGGAAGCTTATTGTTGCTCCAGATCTGGACATGATTAGGAAATATGTAATTTCTGTTGATGCTCATTTTTTTTTAAATGGTTCCAAAATCCAACTATATTTAAACAGAATCTAATAACTGTGCTGATAATTTCCCCCTAGGTTGATGATAGAGTGAATGGGTATCTTTTTCCAAAGGAGAACATTGCTATGCTTACTCAGACTTTACTTAATGCAATTTCCAAAGGAAAATTGTCTTTATTTTCTCAGAGAGTTGCATCTGTAGGAAAAAGTCACGCCAGAAACCTCATGGCTGCTGAAGCAATTCAAGGCTACACATCCTTGCTCGAAAAAGTCATCAAGTTTCCTTCTGATGTTCTATCTCCTAAGGCTGTTGAACAAATACCTCTAAGATTGATAGAGCAATGGCAATGGGAATTATTTGCCAATGTAAGTGAGGAAGGCTTGCTCAATAGTAGTTCTCGAAGCAGTACATTTTTAAAGAATCTTGTGGAGAATCGAAATAATAGTCATACAAATAGCTCCGCTCATTCTTATGCCGATGTGGATGGAATATTGAACCCAATTGATTGGGAGGAAGAGAAAAGGACTGAGATGATGATTGCTGAAGATAGATTAGAGGAGGTAATTGATATGGGCATTTTGTGTTCTCTATCACTATGTTACTTTGGGTCAATTTACATTGACTTTGTATTTGCAATACCCTTAGAAGTCATTTTTTGAACCGCAATGCAGTTGGACAGAGATGACCAGCCACATGAAACATGGGATGAGATTTACAAATATGTCAAGAAAGCTGAAAGGCTGAAAAATGAATTGATTCAATTGAATGAAAGAGATCACAGAGAGCTTGAACGGACAGGTCAACCTTTATGCATATATGAACCTTATTTTGGTGAGGCGACTTGGCCATTTCTACATCAGACATCACTTTATCGTGGAATCAGCCTTGTAAGTTGTTAATGCATCATTAATACATTGGACCTTACATCCAAATGGTAATGCAGGAATTTGAAAAAGGGAGTCATACATGAACAAGTAGATTTTTTACACTGTTGGTATTTATGATGTGATTCATGTGCTGTATCAAGAAGTGCCTTGTTTTTTATTAAATGATCAATATATCACTTGAGTAACTTGTTTGAAGCAGTTAGGATGTGATTCATGTTTAATAAAAGAGCATTCAACATCTAGAGAGAGAAAAATTGCTAAAGGGCCTCCTATATTACTGGTAATAGAGCATGGTCATACAATTGGGATGGAAGAATGATATACAAAAAGTGGGTGTAGTGATACAATTTATGTAAGAGTCTGGGAGCAGGTCGTTATTACAAATATAGTTATCCAAAATAACTATTTCTAATAAAGGTACTTTATTGTGTGGTCTAGTCTACAAATGTGTTTTTTTTTTTGGTGAATCAATTGTTTGTTTTTATGAACAGTCTTCTGAAGGCCGGAGATTGGAAACTGATGATATAGATGCTTCTTCTCGTCTTCCACTTCTTAGCAATCCATATTACAGAGATGCACTTGGTGATTATGGAGCATTCTTTGCTTTAGCTTACTTAATTGATAGTGTGCACAAAAATGCTTGGATTGGCTTTCAATCTTGGAGAGTTTCTGCAAGAAAGGTTGCGCATCGCCTATGTTTGCACTTTTCATTACTTATGTTTCTATTTTGTTAAGTTTATAAATGCCAAAAGTGGATATCCCTTTTGAAATTAATGGTGATAATTTTGTCCTCCTGCTATATACTTTCTTTTGAATCAAAATGCTTCGCTTCCTGCTAGATAGGAGTCAATTATTGACATTTGGTTGTGATAATCTACAAAATATTGCTGCTATTTAGGATGAAAATTTCTTTTATTAAAGCAATAGACCTCTATCATGTCACTATACGAGTCAGATCCTGCAGGGGAAATGTTATTGATCCCTTTACATTGTTTACCTCATTCAGATCCTGTAGGGGAAATATTGTCCAAATTTTACAGGTTGCTTGTGCAAGAAGACAAATTAGAAAGTTGAAAATTTTCACAATTAATTTTAGTTTATCCGTTCTATCAATAATCACAGATTCTGGAAGGTAAGCAGAGTGACTATGGCCACTTGGTTGGTACGGAGCTGTACATTGACATAACTATTGCAATTCATTTCTGCCGTCAATTGGTGAAAGATTTTGTATTTTTATTTAATTTGTTGGTGTTGAGGCCGCTTTAACATTGCTTGTTGGTATCAATATTGCCAAAAGACAGAATCCATCTCAATCCACCTTTAAGATTTAAGAATGTTTTGATCTCCATGGAGTTGGAAACAAGATCAAGTGAAACTTTATACAACGTCAGTGATCAGAGCTAAACACTGATGACCATGGAATTCTTTGATGCATTAGTCTTCAACAAGATCCCATGGGTGATACAAATGGAGGTCATGCACTTGAGGGGTCTTGCCATTCAAATTGAAATCGGTTATGTTTTATTTATATATTATATTAATAAATAAAGTTAAATATTTAAATTAATATATTGTTGGTTAATATATTTGATCATTGATATATCAGTATAAGCTGTATTCTACATTAATACTTATATTGGTGGTTTATTAATTAAAAATTTAAACATTGATTTACTATTAATATAGACACTAAGTTATAACTAATATGGTTATATTGATATATTGATTGGAATTATAAAATTATGTAATTTTATTCTGAGAATTAATCATTATCAGCAACAGTTATAGTAGATTATTAATATATATTAGAATGATGTTATAATTCATATATATTACAAATGTATATTGATTGTATAGTTAGTTTAATTACAATAAAAAAATTAATTGAGTTATTGATATAGATATTGATGAAAATTTAGCAGTATAGATAGTAAATGATCGTGTTAATTTATTGTAACACTGTTGATGATAATTTCATTAAATTAATTGTCTCTACAGTTTAATAATTACTACATAAAAACCATGCCTAAAAGATAAATAACCATACTTCTATGAATTTATCTTAGTTGATGACTGGTCTAAGCACTAGTTTTTCTACCACAGGCCAGCTTATCCAGAGAAGCTGAGACAGTGCTTATAAGGGCCATTGAAGAAGAAATCCATGGCGATTCGTTTTACTTTTGGTTTGCAATTGATAATGATCCCAGAAATTCTGAGAAAATGGATTTTTGGACATTTTGTGATGCTATAAATGCTGGAAATTGCAGGTTAGATACCTTTTTTTAGAATTCATTTTCTTTTTGTGGAAATGTAAAGATGTGTTCTTCAATTTGTTAAGAGAGCTGTAAACAAGTGCAAAATGCTCAATAATGCTGCAGAATAATTTTGAGAGTAAATTTATATGCAGCTGGTAACTAATTAAAGAAAGTAAATTCGCAACTTGGATTTTGTTACTTAGAGCCTTTTATTTTCACGTGGGAGAAGTTTTGTTTTTGCTGTGGGGCATCAGCTTTTGGCCATGCTATAGAGGAAGGAGAATTAATGAATGTCACATTTATCCTCGTACCTTTTTAGAAGAGTACTCCATGTCTATTTTCTGGCCAATCTTATTTTACTAACATCATAGATAGTGTTTTATATCATAAAGATAATTTTACAATGAAAGGTTATCATTCATGCTACCAAAAGAAGGATCTTGTTGCCCCCATGGGGTCAGTGGAGTTGGTACTCGCATGATTGTTGCTACCAAAAGAGGGATCTTGTTTTTGCAAATGCAAGAAATCTGTGCACATAAGTGAACATGTTTTTTTATGAATAGGAGTTCTTCCTAAATGTCAAGTTAGAGACAACTGTCTCATTTCTATTCTTCACAACTCACAATAAATATACCATATGTTTTTTTGTTGTAATTCAAACTTGGAATAGAAATTATTTTGCAATGGTAATTTCAGTAATTTCTTCCTACTAAGTTGAGTTGTGACTGTTTTTTGCTTGTGGACTTGAGGTTTTAGCTTCTTGGAAACTAGATTTTGAACCTTAAAGTGCTTGTCCGTATCCTATGTTTTTGTTTCTTGTCAGTGACAGATGAAGATTGAAATCATTTTTCTCTAATTTTCTCTTTCAAGGATTGCTGTAATTGAGGCTTTCCGAAGGATGTATGGCTTAGGAGATGGTTGGAACCATTTGCCACTGATGCCCGATGATGGTGATTCATGGTCTATAATGCATAGCTGGGCTTTACCGACACAGTCTTTCCTAGAGTTTGTCATGTTCTCCAGGTAAGAAATTAGATTTTGGTAGTTTTTAACCTCTTTTATTTTATTTTTTTACAAATTGAAGCAAAATTGCATAATCACGATTTCATGAAGCCTTCCGACAGCGGTTAGTTTCCAAAAATATTTTAATGTAGAAAGATCGTTGTTTACATAAAGGCTGGGTTTACTGAGTGTAAAGATAGGAGGGAGAAAGCAGAGGATAAGGGGGAGGAAAGGGAGGGATAGGTGCAAAGAAAAGGGGGTGAAGTTGATTACTTGGGTGGTGAAAAAGGGAGAAAAAAGAAATGACAAAATAAATAATATTTTTTTCTTTCCTCCTATGTTTTACCTTCTTTCCTCGATGCCTTATTGGCACCTACTGTCACGATATTTGATACACTGTCAGTATGATTAAGATTTCTCATTCGAGCCAGGTACTGAAACACCTGCATGGAACAAGCCTTGGATTTGAAAAAGACAATGTTGCTTTCTTTAGAAATCCAATGAGCCTCTTCAATGACTTGAGAATAATAGTATTTCCTTTCTTGTTTCTGTTTCACTGAATTATCTCTCATCATGAGAAGTGGCATACTTTGTGAACTAAGTCTATGTTCTACATGCAACAGTTATTTATGAAATAGGATATGCATTTGTTTGCTAGTTATTATAACCAGATATATCTAAAAATTGCCTGGTCTCTTTCAGAATGTTTGTCGATGCATTGGACAGCGAGATGTACAAAGAGCATCATCGAACTGGGTACTGTTACCTGAGCACTTCTAAGGTAAATTGCTCATGCCACTCCATTCATCTACTCATTTGCAGCAGCATCTAATTAATGATTGGAGATTAACTATATTATAATGAACACTGGACAACATTCGATGATGTTGTTAAAGGCATGCGATAATGAAGTACCAAACCTATTTTTTTATTTTTCAGAACAGGAAGGGAAAGGTTACACTGTGGAGGTTTAATACTGGTAGATGTATCAAGATTCCTTTTTTCTTCTTTCTTTTTCAATGCAGAGAAAGATGCAATGCACTTTGTCGAAGTATATTTTCAATGAACTTTAAGTTGAATCTGAATTTCCTTAATCCCGACACACCTTATATCATATTGGTTACCTCTTCTGTGTGTTTTAAACCATCGTATGGAATGTTGTTTTACAGGACCGGCATTGCTACAATAGATTGCTGGAGCTACTTGTGAATGTATGGGCATACCACAGTGCACGGCGGATCATATATGTCGACCCGGAATCTGGATCAACGCAGGAACATCATCCTCTGGAGAACAGACGAAATAAGATGTGGATCAAGTGGTTTTCTTACTCAACACTGAAAAGCATGGATGAGGATCTAGCAGAAGAGGCAGACTCTGATCCCCCGAACCGGAGATGGCTGTGGCCAGCCACCGGTGAGGTCTTCTGGCGGGGTGTGCATGATAGGGAGATGATCATGCGACAAAGAGAAAAAGAAAGAAAGAAAAGAGAGACCAAGGAGAAGATTCAACGAATGAAGAAACGGGCACATCAAAAAGCCATAGGGAAGTACATAAAACCATTACAGATTAAAACTAGTGATACAAACGGATCAAAAACTGTACGATAAATTGCTTAAAACCACACGAAATTCATCATTCTTTTGTTGTTATTATTGTCATTTTGGTTTCTTCTATCATTATCTCTTTGCTAACTGTCGTTTAGACTCCATTGTATTGTGTTAATGCCTGAACAGGGAAGATGCTAAAGCTAATACAATTTTTGTACGCATAAAACATTTACGATCCCGAAATTGATTACTGATTTCTAGATCCTGTTTATTGGATAAAAGAGCTTTGGTACTTTTTTTTTAGTTTGCAATTAAATGTATTTTCACATATTTTTAAGTTTTAATTAATAAATTTACAAGAAAAATAAATCTCACTTTTTATTCCTCTAAAGGAACTCGACAGTGAAAAAATTACATATTTACAGCTGGTCACAGGCATACTACTGTAGATCCATCCGAGAGAGAGAGAGAGAGAGAGAGAGAGGGACAAGCAAAAGAAGACATGTCGTCGATTCGCCCCACAGCCGTCGAACAGCCGCAGCCAACAGTGCAGCTTTTAAGCGCTCATGTCTCGTCGTCACCCGGATCGCCGCCGTCGCACCAAACCAACCCCCTCTGTTCCTGTTCCCCGCATCAACACTAATTCTCTCTCTCTCTTTTGCATTTTTACGTCCCGAATAATTTAAAACATTAACTTGATATTCAAGAGCCACCGTCGGCCGATCGACAGAAGCATAGGCATTGCCACTGACAATAGCCATTGTTGATCGGCTGTCGCCACTGCTGAGTATTGCTGCTAGCGGACCGTCCCTACCGTCGAAGCGCCGACGTCGGCCAACCATCAGAGCATCGTTGTCAGCGGCAGATCAGATATATAGATCATCAGAGTTCCGCCGTCGATTGGCCACAGAAGCACCACCGACCGCTGACTGACGGTTTCTAAAATCAACGTTGGATATCGGATTATTATCTGTGATTATTTTAAATTTTTAAAAATCATATTAATAATTTTATTTTATTTTCTTAAGATCTTCTTTGTTTTTTTCTTTTTCTATTTTATAAATTAGTGATACAGCGGAATAATATGAACTAGAGGGTGCAAAACGAAAGAGCGGATAAAATGTTTCGATGGAAAGAAAAAAATTTAACTAAATGGACCAGTCAAATGTGCGCAAGCCGATGAATTGACCGCCTTTCTTTAGACTGGCGGTGAGCGGGCGGTTCAGGCCACGGTCGGCTCCCTCACGTGACGCTGGCCCGCTGCACGATGAGGACTCGACCCTCGGTGGGCTCCACCAAAAGGCTGCTCCCCCCTTGGCTATTTGCTTCTCACGTCGTAACCAAAAAATTATCAAATATCTCTAAGATTTTAGCTTATTTTTTAGAATAATACTTCACTTAAAAATTTATTATCAATAAAATCCAAATAACTCATTACACAAAGAAAAGGAATTTAATTGAGATATAAAAGTTATTCCTAGAGAAAAAAAACATAAGTCTCGACGACCTTCTTCCAGTTCAATTTTACAGTTGGGAGTGAGAAACTAAGCTGGGAATTTAATTCCACTCTTTAAATAATCCGGCGAGTGTTTCGAGCTCGCCTGCTCCAAAATACTCACCTTCCGCCATTAAAGATATCAAGCACGACCTCTCGCTCTCCCACAAGCTAGCCCTTCTCTGTTCTCGCTCTGTACTACTGGGGATAGCTGCAGCAGCGGCAGCAGAGGGATCATAAAACAACAATATTACCAACTCCTTTGCATCTTCCCCTGCTGCTGCATCTCACAGAGTACTGCGCCGTGTGAGGCACACAAACTTCCTCCTTTCCTCCAAAGTTCGCATCTTTCCTTTCCTTCTTCCTCCCCCCTCCCTACTCTTCTCTCTGGTAGCCGACCGCACTCCGCTGGGTTTTATCTTTGTTTGCTGTTCTGCCTCGCTGCTTTCTCGCTTTGAAGTTTATCTTTACCCCTTTATTCCCCTGGAAGATCTCGGAGGAATCCCCGCTTTTTGTTGCTTCTTTGTTTCCCGTTCAAAAGATTTCACCTTGGCCGCTGCTGCTGTTTGAGGTTTCACTACCGTGCGCTTGTAGGCTCTGTGGAAAGGGGAAACAGAGGATCAGTGGAAGGAAACGGCGGCTGGGCTATGAAGAAAGCTCGCACCTTGCGCGTCTTCTGGAACGACCCCGACGCCACGGACTCCTCCGGCGACGAAGATCATTACGGCTTCTCTGGTCGCCGTCGGGTAAAGGAGATTGCTTTTGAGTGCTGCGAAAGAAAGGGAGGGAGAACGAGGAGGAAGGGGTCGGGGGAGGAGCGTCGCAAGACGAGCGGCGGGAGCACCAAGTTCCGCGGCGTCCGGAGGCGGCCATGGGGTAAGTTCGCGGCGGAGATTCGGGACCCCTCGCGCGGCGTCCGACTGTGGCTCGGCACCTTTGACACCGCCGAGGAGGCGGCGTTGGTCTACGACTCCGCCGCGTTGCAACTCCGCGGCCCCGGCACTGCCACTAACTTTTCCTCCTCTTCGACCGCCGCCGTGCGTCCTGCTGCCCGACAGGAGCCCATTCCCACATCCGTCTCGACTGCCTATGACTCCGGAGACGACTCCCACGTCCTCTCCTCCCCCACCTCCGTTCTCCGGCCATTCCCCTCCTGCTCCGCTAAAGAAACGCCCGCAGAAGACCAAAAAGCAGGTCTTTGGTCCCTGGAGTTCATACCAATTCCATTGGCG
>JBAMHZ010420762.1:0-11661 GCA_037177395.1 Alpinia galanga
CATATTTGTCCGGATAAGTTTAGTTGTCTAAATTTTTAATCCGGGGACATGAGATATGATCACCAAGAACAAGTGACTGAAGCATTGGAAAAGGAAACCATCAATACATAGTATAAGATAAATTATAATTGGATCACAATTAGTAAGTATCGCATCATGTGTAATTATGTAAATATTGAAACCATCCCTAGTCGATGAATTGATAAGATTGGACATCATCAATTTTGTGAGACTAGCACATGTTATTCTCTTTAGTTTATCCAAGCATTTAGTACTCATTGTATGGAAGCATTAGGATGCTGAGAGTGAACATGTGAATGCTAGTTAGAATAACTAATTCATTGGAGTGACTTGGTATGAAACTTCATATGGCTCTTTATGTCAATAAAGATTGCATTACAGCTCGAGTGCAAGTTTCCTTAGACTTGAGGTATTCAAGTCATCTTGGTCATGGCGACTTATACTTTGATTGCTTCACAACCATCTCCATAGGAGGTGTCATTCTAGGTTGATTGGGTATAAGTCAAAGTAATTGAAGATATTTGAATAGCCCACAGACATTTCACCACTCCTATTAAAAGAGATGTATACATTAGGCCTCTTATCAGGATTATTACATAAAAGTCTTTGGCCAAAGCACATATGTTAAGAAGATGATCTTATTGGACACATGTAAGGAGTAACTTGAATTCACATGACAAGGATACTAACTTAGGCTAGGTGTGACGTAGTCAGCCTAGTGGGGATGAATACTATAGATCATGTCCTAAACCAAGTGGGTATAGGATGAGTGAAAGGAAAAAAGGGCATAAACAATTGTAGCTTCTAAATGGTTTAGAATTGTAATGAAGTCAAGGTTGACTTTTTGGTCAATTGGGGGTCATGATGTACTGTTAGGTGTCAATATGAATGACCAGCATAGCTGAGAACCTATTGGGTCACACACATAATGATGTCTCAAGAGACATAAAATAAGTTAGAAAATATGATTTTTAACAAGAAAGAGGAGGTCTGGTTGGATCGGACTTAAAGAAGCACAAAATGGGAGTGAAAGAGGTGAACATGAGCATGCCAATGGTTGACATGGTCGTGTGACACTTATCCAAGAAGAACTTACAAAAAATGGACGTGTTTTGTTTTTGTTGGACACTTCTAGAGTGAAACACGGTTCAACCATGTTAAAACACGACTGTGTTTGATAAGTCCAGAGTGAAACATGACCCAACCATGTTTGAGACACACGATCGTGCTTAGTAGGCACAGCCCGAGCTTGTTTGAAAGACACGACCATGTGACAGACATGTGATTTCAGTAGGAACACGATACAATTATGCCTAGTAGGCATGGCTCCACCATGTTTTGTCCTGGCACTTTGTCTTCTCAAATTTGGAAAGTTTTTCACTCCCTAATCAAGAATCCTATAAATAGGACTCT
Organism: Alpinia galanga; assembly: GCA_037177395.1. Lineage (NCBI taxonomy): Eukaryota > Viridiplantae > Streptophyta > Magnoliopsida > Zingiberales > Zingiberaceae > Alpinia > Alpinia galanga. The sequence continues at coordinate 1,435 of JBAMHZ010420762.1, forward strand.
TGAAGAAACTCTAAGAAGAGAGTTCCTTTGTGTCTTTCTAGAGTTTTTTGGCTCCTCTTTTTCCTTCTCCTCTTCTTCTCCAAGTTTTGGCTAAAGACGAATGGAGAAGAAGGCTAGTGGCCTTTGGAAGGTTGTCTTACGAAGATCCGATGTGAATACCAATAAAGGCAAGACTTATCAGTCTTGCTAGTGGTTTCTATATATCTGTAAAGGATCACGAAGGTATGAGATCTACTATCTTCTTCTATTTCATATGATTATGTCAAAGATAAAAGATCCCAGCAACAGGATCTTCGAGATGAACACAAAATTTTTATTTTTTCACTGTGCTTGCATCCTAGAGAATCCAACAGTTAATAATCTCTAGCCATAGTTAACAACACAAAAAATTTATGTGTATTGAGCTTCCACCAACCCAGAGCGTCAAATGCATTATTTGGATTATGCTTGCGACACCTTTCCTTTAGATACATAGCTAGCTTAAATTTTTTGGATTATACCATTTTAATTTCTTTTAAATAGGAAGAAAATTCACACCATTTAGAAGAAAAAAATAGTAAATTATCTATTACTTTGAGTTGCACTATTGCTACTTTAAGATTTAGAATTAGTTCTTGGTCCATGAAACTTTTCAATAGCTGCATTTGAATATTATTTTTGAATTATATGCAAAAACCCTTGAACCTCTTTAATATTACTTTGCTATCCAAATGAGTTGTAAAGTTTAGGAAAAGTAATTCAAATTCTCGCATTTAGTATCTAGGATCTAAAACTGAACCAAAAATTATTAATAAATTACACTCATCTTCACTTTTCTTTTTTTTTTACACCATTTTTCTAATAAACTCTTCTTCATCATAAGATTTTTGATCTAAAATTACCTTCACTAATAGACTTCATTTAGAAAAAAGGTTGGCAATAAGATATTCACTTTCAGAATTAATTTTGGTTGCTTCATAAAATATTTTTAAAATTGAAAAATACTTTATGTAATTTCTCCAAATAATCTTTTATTGAACAATGAACATAACTTGGTTCTCAGTCTTTAAATCTTGTTTTTTAGTCATCAACCAATCTTCTTTCATTTAACCTCAATTGCTTCACAATTTTAATATATTGAATAAGTTTAGCATCCTTTCTAATGAAATCCATGTTTTGACGAATTACATGAATAATATCTCCAGAGCTATAAGATTTAAAATATGTGCACAAGAACGGACACGAAATAATTTGCCCCACAAACTTAATTTTTATTTATTTCCAAAAAAATTTCCTTCATATATTTAATTTTAGCAGAACTTATATTATCAATAGAAATAGTATACACCTTACTCTCAATTTTGCATGCCCTTGCACACTTTAGAAGGGTATCTAAAATTTAAGGACCGCTACGAGGATAAAAAATATGAAGAAAAAAAAATTAAGAACACGTCTATTCAATTTCAAAGAAAAGACACTCTAGTGACTAATGATAACCATGTACTTTATTGTTTATTCTTGGACTTCTATAAATCTATTGTAAAACTAATTTTTATTACATTTTTTAGCAAACCACATTTCATATATTGCTAAACAATTCTTTTTTGCTATTGTTCAACATTCATCATCTACATAACATATTGAAATCTTTTTCTTCTAATAATGTAAATGAATATTTATGCATTAAGATCCATACAACAGCTGCTTCTTTCATACTTTCTATACAAAATTTTTTATTAAGTAATAAAGGTGCCAATTGTATCTACACTTTTGAACACTTTTGAAGCCTAAAAATTATTGTTTTGAGTTTATCTTCAAATTTCATTTTGGACTCCAAGTGTTTAGGTCATTGATCCAAGTGTCATTTTAAGTGTGTTGTACCACCTAACTTATGTTTGCAAGGAACACATGACAATGTTTACATTTGTATTTATTGTCACCTTTTAGATCTTCAACTTTAATCATTTCTATTTATACTTGAGATCTCTTTTATTTTTTTTACTCATGAAATGAATTATCATTCCCAGTCAATTTGTTATTCAGATTATCCCCTTTATATATTATTTATTTTGAGATCTCATTTGAATCTAACAAAGTTTAAATAGTTGAATTTGGTATAGGAGCAGAATCAATCTATCCTTTGAAAATCGAAAGAGAAATTAAACTATAGCTAGAAATCATTAGTAATACAATAAATTATTCAAAGATATTTCATGATAACCTTTGGAATCAACTTATCTTCAAGAACAAAAAAATAAGTTCCTCACTTCAATTTGCAAAAATGGTAAACTTCAAAAAAGTTATCAAATTCAATAGCTATTCCATTCAAAATCAATATTCAATAATTTTTATTTCTTCAAGAAATAAAATGAAAAAAAAATTCAATAGCAGTGGAACTGAGGACTGTGACATGAACGAAAGGGGAGAGACGTGGTGCATGGGATTGTAATATGAAGTGGATCCTTCCAAGCAAAAGGACACGGAGGTCGAGTGTGAGGCTTGCATGAATTTGATATTATGGGTTCAAATTCAACTAAAAAAATTACCTAATATGTTTGAATTTGATATTTTTAAATACGAATCAAATATTTTTCAAGTCAGCTTAAAGAAGAGAATAGTTTTTTTTAATCCTCTAATTTTTCTTAAATTTGATTGAACTAATTTAACCCATTTAAAACTTGGTTCGATCGTAATTTAAAAAATTAAATCCAAATCAATCTCAGTCTAAGTCCACATGATTCTTATCTCCATGTAAACCTACCCAATGAATTGAATCCGAATCCAATCTGATTCTAACTCAATGTCTAAATCTCATATTTAAATATTTGATTCATTTTAGTTTTATCATCCCAAAATTTTAGAAAATTTTTTATTCGATATTTTATTGGTTTCATTTTTTTTTCTACCTAAAATTGATATTTAACAACCAATGCTCTTTACCTTTAAAAATTTGAGGTTATAATCTTTACTACTCTAGCTTTGTTTATGACTAAATTTTACAGTTAAACTATTTCTTCTTTATCAAATTATTTTGATTCTAAATTTTCAATACACTGAATCTAATTGCTAATGATTGTTTGTTATTATCTCAGATTTTTGAATACTTTTTGCAATTATTTTTTTCATTGCTATACACTAACATTCAATATAAAAATTAAATATTAAATTCTTCTTTATTGGTGTAATTGTCCTTTGATCAATGTTAACAAAGTTCAAGTTGAGTTTTAATGTTTGAACAATATATATTAATAATCGACCGATAGTCTTAAAGGGAGATTGTTGGTCAAGGATGACCAAACATGGCTTGATCCTTAAGCAAGATGACAAGTGAAATGAGTAATTATTAGAGAAGGAGATCGATGGTTGAGCGAGAAGTCCAAATGGATCATGAAGGACTTGATACTTGACAATAATAAAGTCTCGGTAGGTCAAGATTTATCAGATGCTTGGCACGAGAAAGGAAGTCAAAATAAGTTAAGGAGGATCAAATATTTGACAATAGTGAAGTCCTAATAGGTTAATGTTGATTGGATACTTGATATGAAAAGGAAAGTTGAAATAAGTTAAGGAGGAGTGGATATTTGATAATGATAAAGTCCTGATAGGTTAAAGTTGATTGGATGCTAGATGAGTGAAGTCTTAACATGTCAAGGATGATCAGATGCTATGCGAGAAAAGTTATGATAGGTTAAAGTCAATCAAATACTAGCTAAACTAAGGTTTTATCTTTAGAAAGGTTGAAATAGGAATACCAGTCGATTGCTGTAGAGTAACAATTTATTGATGAATTGTAAACCCTGGGCTTAGGAGTTTGAGAGGGTTTATGGAGATTTTAGACACGATCAATCAACTATTAAGATTAGTAGTCGACTTTGTCAGGACCTTAGCATCGCTAGAGGGGGAGGGGGTGAATAGCATTCAATACTTGATCATCGATTTCTTTCATATAATCATCTACGAGGTTATTATAAGCAGCAAAAAATAATATATAAAAATAATAACAAAACACAAGCACAACACATCAAATTTTATATGGTTCGAAGCCCTTAGTTCCTACTCCACGGCCTAGCTCCTAGTGATAGTTTCACTATTACTTTCTTCTTCTTAGAAACCTTTCAGAGGTGGAGAAACCTTTCAGAGGTGGAGAAACCTTTTACACTTGTTCTTATACAAGTATACAACCAAACACACAAATATATAATAGTAACGAAGAAACAATAATGAAAATACTTTACACAATGTGATCTTACTTGTTTGTAGTTTGATTGCATTGAAATGCCTTTGGAAAGTCTGGAATGTAGCAATATTTTTCCTTCAAAGTCTTCAAGAATTGGTATCTTCAAATCACCACGAAACCCCCTTTTATAGGGTCACAATCAGATTGATTTTTACCTACCAGTTGACTGACCTTACCCCCAGTCGACTGATCTTCGACTATTGCTTGAGCTGACACTCCAATGACATGATTCACGTTGGATTATAGTGCACTAGTTGATTGCTATAAGTCACTAATCGATTGGTGAGCTCCAGTTGAATTGGCTGGTTGAGTTGAAAATATTCTGTTTGCTTGCTATAGTGATACTAATCGACTGTCAAACATTTTGTTTAGTTTTGGGCTGAAAACACTGTTCATAAGTTGAAAATACTGTAGCAGTTGATTGATTTTCATAGTCAAGCTTAATGATTGCTCGAACATTAATACCAATTGACTGGTGTACCCTATCAGCCGACTGATACCTTAGTCGTAGCCTGATTTCAAGCCAACTCTCGCTTCACTTGGTATCTAGTTGACCTCAGTATATCAGGACCTTTCTCATCCAACATCCGATCACCCTTGACCTGCCGGGATCTCTCCTACTTGGCATCTGTTCATCTTGACTCGTCAAGATTTCGTTTACCTAACATTTAGTCACCTGATCTATTGGGACTTCACTTGTCTAGCATCTGGTCACCTTGACCTATCGGGACTTCACTTGCCTAGCATTTGGTTACTTTGATCTGCTAGGATTTCACTTCACTAAACATCCGGTCTTTCTTGATCTGTTTGGACTTTCACACTTGCCAAGTATCCGGTCAACCGTGATCCACTTGGTCTTCACGCTTGCCAACTTCCTATTGTTTTTTCGACCACCAAGTGTCTAGTCAATTGTAACTCACTTAGATTTCTCACTTGTTAACTCTATGTTGGACTTTTCACCACTAAGTGTCCAGTCAACCGTGTCCCACTTGGATTTCTTACTTGTTAATTTTCTATTGGACTTTTGACCACCAAGTATTTGGTCAATAGTGACACATTTGGATTTCCCTTTTGATAAATATCCAATTAACCTTTATTTACTTGACATGACCATAACTGCATCATTGATCAACCTAACCCAATGATGGCTGCATCAATAATCTCCTTCTTTATCACACAACTTCGGATGTCTCATATGATCCTTCACTCATCATCAACTTATAATCATATTGTCAAATATCGAAATTTAACTCGAGCTTGATCAACCTTGACTTGAAGTCGATCGCATCAACATTCATGGTCCATTCAGGTGGTTTTTACTTGCCAAACGCTACCCTTGAGGAAGAAAACACAGATATAACGAAGCATCTAAAATGAAAAACCACTAATATGATTTATTATTATGAGTCTTATCATTCCACCTTCCAATTGACATTATCCTCCATTATTAAGTAGCACTGGTTTCTAAAGTGGAAGCATCTCCTGAATGGTCTCTAATTATTTCTATATTCTATTTTCCTTTGGAAGTTTAGCCTAATCAACTAGTAATTCAGTTGTGGCCCAACTACATTGTTTGATAGAATGATAGGCACCTTTCAGTAAATGGCTTAAAGTTGAAACTTGACTTCTTTTGTAGATACCGTAGGCATATCTCATGGGAGATGGACTAAGAGTTTTCTTCGCTTCTCAACCTGCCATATACCGTAGAACAGTTAAATCCTCTTCCCATATTCACTAAGTGATTTATTCTCTTCTCGTAGTGCACTATTCATTTTAAAACCAAGTTAGTGATTAACTAGGTTATTCATCTTCTATCTCTAATTTAATCCTACAATTACAATTTTTGGCTAAATAAATTTGGTTTCAGTGAGTCAACTGAAAATACATGTAGGGCTAGAAATGAGGTAAATTGAACCATCATCAATGGGTTCATCAAAAAGCTAAACTGGCTTGAGCCAACTCAAGCTCGACCAAGCTTAAAAGTTTGTGTTAAAAAATTGTTATTAGGATGCTTATAAAGCTCCAGCAGCACTTCTTTTACGAAAGTGGCAAGCTTAACCAGAGCCAATCTCTTCATATAATTAAGGTTGATAGAGATGAAACTGAACTTCTCTATGAATTTATCTGACATCTTATAAATAATTATGGACAAATAAACTTAGTTTCAAATTTTTTATGTGTTAGAATAATATGGACCAACACTAAGTTTTATAACATACTTGATCAACAATTATTTAGAATACTTTTGTGAAGATAATGAACACAAACTAAGTTTTGTGAAGATTATTTAGAATATCGAATAGGGTAAGTAGTGGCCTCAAGAAACAAGCCATTAATGAATTGGAATTCACTATGGCATAGAGGAAATTTTTTTTGACACAATCATAGAGAAACTTTTGACTCTATTAGAGTCGAGATCAATGTTCTTCTTTTTCTAGCAATAGTAGTAAAATTTGTTTGAATGACAGTCTTGACGCAACGGTAACATTGCTGCCTTATAACTTTATGGTTATAGATTTGAGTCGTAAAAACAGCCCCTTACAGTGCAAAGTAAGACTGGGTACAATAGGGCCAATGTGATCCAATCCCTCTTTAGGATCTGCATTAGTGAAAACTTCGTGCACTGGACTACTCTTAGTAGTAAAATTATGTTTACTTTGTTCCTGTAGATTCATAAGCAATATCTAATGGATTTTTGCCAGATATAATAAGTTTCCTATAATGCTATAAGAATCAATAGCATTATATATAGATCTCGCCTTTTAGTTTTTACTGTATGAGCAAATAAGTAATGGGTTAATTTCAGGTAAATGCAGCTGACCAACGAATGCTTGGAGGTGGTGGCGTGGATGGAGGTAAGTGTCTATATTCTGTCACAGAAATTAGTTTTTTGCTTTCTCTTGTTTCCTTTATTTGTTTTTCATTTTTTGAAAACCTGACCTTTTTATCAGCTATACATCTAGCTGCTGGTCCAGAACTTCTCGAGGCATGTCGAAAGGTTCCAAAGGTCTGGCCTAGAGTCCGCTGCCCCACAGGGGAAGCCAGAATCACTCCGTAGGTTCTTTTTCTGTGAAAGGCAATATTGTTGTTGCATGCTGATCTTACCCCATCTCTCACCACAAAATGATTTACATTGTGTGCAGAGCTTTCCGATTGCCTGTTTCACATGTGATACACACTGTTGGGCCTATCTATTACAGTGATGAACATCCTGAGATTTCCCTTACTAATGCATACAGGTGGAGACAATTTCCCATTAGCTTTTGATGTCTGTTCTTACTTAAGACATGCTCGTCAATGAGCTTGAATGAAAGCTCAATTATCTTCATCCTCTTTTGCAGAAATAGCTTGAAGCTTGCTAAGGAGAATAATGTTCAATACATTGCTTTTCCAGTTATATCTTGTGGTGTCTACAGTTATTTCTTGTCAGCAATTTATGCTTGAATATTTGAGTGACTGCTCATGTTTTCATTTTTGGTGTTGTCTTGTTGAAGATATCCTTTCAAAGAGGCTTCCAGAATAGCTGTAACAGTGGCAAAAGAGTTCCCCGACTCCTTTAAAGAGGTAGATCTGCTTTCATCATACTCCTCTTTGAAATGGATTAAACTTGCTCTTCCCTATAAAAACAAGGAAAAAATGAAAAGAAAAAAAGAAGATATGCTCTCATCATATGCCTTTTTGCTTTAGTTCATTAATCATCCATGTCTTTTTCCATTTTACAAATTTGTTGTTTGTTTCTAATTTCCCTTTATTCAGTTTATATAGATGCCTTGAATGTGTTAATGACTGACATGGAATCTGACTATTTATTGGTATATAGACATTTTGATGTTGTACTTGGTGCTAATTGATGATATTATGCTAATGGATGAATAATGAGTCTAGACAGAATGAATTTGAACCTTGAATTATGGACTCTCTGGAAACCAAAGGACTTAAACAAAGCAAGAATGAAATTAAATACACAAAATACAACAATACTAATAAGAATGAAAGTGTGAAGGGATACCTAAGTTTTACAGATGGAAATTCTTGCAAGCAAGGGGTTTTAGAAAGCTTGGATTTATTGCCAACGAAGAGATATTGCTGAAGATGTTATTGATATAACAAAAATGGAATGGTTAAAATGGAGTTTTGTTGAAATCTTGTGCAATTGTCATGTGCCCCCCTTACTCTTAAAAGTACTATTTTATAAGGGTATGGTAGAGCAAGCATAATCTATGAATGTTGGATAATTAGAAAACTTCTACAGTAAATTACTGTAATAGCAATGAGCTTACTATAATGAATATTTGATATTAGAAAACAGTTTTTAAAAAACATTCAATGAGGTGCATTGAACCCATGAAAGTGAAATTCATACGGACTTGATATCCCAAATACTGGCTAGGCTGGGGAAATACTTCTCGGGCAAGGGATAGCATGCATCCATTTTGTGCCTGAGTTTTGTGCAGTTGAAAATTCTCAATCTTATGTGGATTAGGTTGCTCGCCTGCAGATCCCATTTCAGAGCCATAGTAGTGGGCTCATTCGTCCCATGGCTTCTCAATCGAGAATTCTAAAAACAGTCATGCGGGCGCTGAAGCTACTGAACACCAACTCAATCACACTAATTCACATGAACATATCTTTGATAGAGTAAAGCGCTTTGCTTGCCAATACTAAAATATTTAAACATGTGAAAAGATATAACCTTATGCAGAATTTGATGCTTACAATTATTTTATTTTTGTAAGCGTTTTGATACTACAAAGTATTCATCCCATCTTAAGGATATCCATGTTTCTTTTTCGTGTAAATTCAAAGTTATATTCTTCAACCCTTACATTGCAAGATGATGCATTTCATAGAAATATTGAGGATCTTCATCTTAATCATCATGTCGACGTGTGAATTCAATGTATTTAAGTTAAATGATTTCACTTGCAGATACATTTCGTGTTGTTCACTGATGAGCTCTATGGTGTTTGGCTTAAGACTGCTAATGCCGACACAGGGTTGCAATCGCTCGAGTAACGTGGGCTTGGCTAATGTAGGTATTGAAGCTGATCTTAGAGGAAGCAGGGTTCATTGTAGCATGTTATGAGTATCATCCATTGTCCACCCACTTAATCGATAATTCTCAGTAGTGTGTGCTATTAAATCTATACCGGAAGATCTTCGATTCCAAAGAGCGTCCCTTTTCTGTGTCCTTGGATTATACTATTAGACGACTGTAGCATCAAAATGGTTTTCTTTCCTTTCAGTATAATATAGTCGAGTATCTATCTCTCTAGTATTTTTTTTAGTAAGCACTAGTTATATGGCAACGTGGAGTGACCACAATTTAACCTGTTACTAGACTATTTTACTGGATGAGCCAAAAATTAGATGTTCAAATGGGTTTAACTTTATTTCTAAACGAAAATTAATTTTACATAGTTTTGGAACACTTTATAATCAAAGACAATGATGTTTTTTTTTTAAATTCAAATTTTAGCCTCTTTATTTTATCTCTTCATTTTTCATCTCTTCAAAGATAATGATGTTTTAAAAATTAAAATAAAACTCATCTAATAAAAAGCAACAATAGTGATGCTTTAGTTTTTTTATAAATAAATAAATAAATTCGATGTATCAAAATGTGATATTTGAATACATTTTACTAAACATTCGATTACATGAGATGAGACAAATGTTATAATTAAAGCATTACACCTATAAACTATTTAGGTAAATCATCAAATATCACGTTTAAGTATGTTAAAATGTGTCATATTATCTAGTTGATTATTAGAGCTGTCAGTTTGGATTAGGCCCGTCGGGTTGGCCATCCTACCAAATAATTTAAGTAAGTTGGGTTAAAATTTATCAATTCAAGTCCGCTGCGGGCCTAGAAAGATCAACCCGCATGGGTTGCGGATTAAGACGGGCCAACTCAAGCCCGCCATGGGTTGGCCCGCGGGTTGAAAAAATTAAAAATTATCTTTTTTAATTGATGATGCAACATGTCAAGTCTAAAATAGAATTAT
>JBAMHZ010420773.1:0-11660 GCA_037177395.1 Alpinia galanga
AAAGTCCAATATAGAGTTAACAAGTGTGAAGACTAAGTGGGTTACAATCGATCGGACACTTGGCATGAGATGGAAAGTTCAAACATGTTAAGAAGGACTGAATGTTTGGTAAAGTGAAGTCCCGGTGGGTCATGGTTAACCGGACAATTAACAAGTATGGAAAACCTAAATAGGTCAAGGAGGACTTGATATTTAGTAAAGTGAAGTCCCGGTGAGTCACGGTTAATCAGACACTTAGCAAGTGTGGAAAGTCCAAACATGTCAAGGAGGACCGGATGTTTAGTGAAGTGAAGTCTTAGCAGGTCAGGTAACTAGATGCTTAGCAAATGAAATCCCGGCAGATCAGGTGATCAGATGTTAGGCAAGTGAAGTCTCGATAGGTCAAGTGACCGGATGCTAGGAAAGTAAAGTCCTGGCAGGTCAGGTGACTAGATGCTAGGTAAGGAAAGTTCCAGCAGGTTAGATGACCAGATGCTAGGCAGGAGAGCTCAAGTAGGTCAAAAGTGACCGGATGCCAATGAGAAAGGTCTTAATAGGTTGAGGTCAATCGAATACCAAGTGAAATGAAAGTTAACTTGAAATAGGGCTGAGACCAAGGTATCAGTCGACTGATGACATTGTTTGGGCAGCCATTGATTTTAGAACCCAAATGCCAACTCGACTGGCTAAGGTTAGTCGACTGATGGGTTGATCAGTCGACTAGTGGTGTCGTAGCTGGGTCAACAGTCGATTGATGAGTTAATCAGTCAATTAATGTGAATGTGGCTGGACACAGAAAAGTTGGTAGTTGATTGATGGGATTGATCAATCAACTGATGACATTAAGCAATCAACTAGTGTCACTAATGCAAGCCACAGAAAGTTAGCAACTCGACTGATCAATCGACTGATAGCTTGGCAGTCGACTAGTGATCAAAGGCAATCGGCTGATGGATCATAATTCAACATGGATTATGTCGTTTGAGTGACAGATCGTACAACGGTCGAAGACTAGTCAACTAGGGGTAAGGTCAATCGACTTGCAGGCAGAAATCAGCCAGATGAAATAGGGTTTCATGGAAATTTCAAAAGGCTAGTTCTTGGAGACTTTGAAGGGGAGTTGTTGTTGCATGTCAGACTTTCCAAAGACATTCCAATGAAACTAAGCCACAAGCAAGAAAGAATCTTTGTGCAAACTCGTTTACTTCTTGTTCTTTTCATTTTGCTTGTATATTTATTTTGGTTACAAGTTCTTGTAAAAAAACAGGTGTAAGAAATTTCTTCACCTCCAGAAGGTTTTCGAGAAGGAGAAAGGATAGTAGGATTATCGCTAGGAGCTAGATCATGGAGTAAGAACTGGGGTTTCGAACCACGTAAAATTGGTTTGTATTTTGTATTGTTTCCACTGTGCATTAACATTTTGTAGACGAGCACTCGAACACGAACGAAATTGTTGATAAAAATTTGAACGTTATTCACCCCTCTCTAGCATCGCAAAGATCCTAATATCTCTTAATACATCTGCTAAATGTGTTCCTGGAACTAAATTTACTTGTACAATTAAAATTTAATTAAACAAGGAAAAAGAAATTTAATTGAAGAATTTAGTAAATTAAATAATAAAGAATTTTTATGTTCAAATATTTGGAGCGATCATTGACAACTCATTATTATATAGATATGACTTACTATTTGATCGACAACTTTTAGATAATCCAAAAACGTCTATTAACATATCAGGTTTTTGACAAATCACACGCTGCTTATAATATTTTTCAATTATTATGTTTAAGTTTAGAAGAATAAAAATTAAGTAATAAAATATTTTTAATTTCATTTGATAATGTTAGTTCTAACACCGCAAATATAAATAAACTTAAATTAATTTGTCAATCTATTATTGATGGTGCATTTTTCTATATTTATTGTTGGAGAGGTCAGGGATATATACAGTGAAAAAGGTAAAATAAAAATAATTTTTATTTCATATCAGACATCCCCTAGGGGCTAGGAATCCTTACTTTAACAAAAACCACAAAAATCAAGGAGAAGAGATGATAGTTATACCTGCGGGATTCTTATGATTTCATTGAAACCGCGACCAAGACTCACAAGTCTTGCCTTTATTGGTATCCACGCCAAAGTCCCTCGAAACAACTTCCAAAGAGCACGAGGTGTCACCTCTAATAAGTGCTAATAAAGCCTGGAGGGATAAGGAAAGAAAACGATGGTGAAAGACGGTGGAGACAATGTAAACTGAAAACTGATATCACCTCAAGACCAATTGCCCTAACCTTCCTCAAGGGATTTATTTATAGATCTCGAGGTTATGACATGATAGTAGGTTAAAATCGGATCAAATTTGCCTAATTTATCGCATAAATATGGCAAAAAAATCTGGATAAAATTTAACTGAACCAAACTACCTAAAACGTGATGTCGCAGCACGGCTGTGCCTCTTAGCACAACCTGGCCATGCTAGGCACTGTCGTGCCCTCTAGCACCAGAGGTTGTGGCCTCCGGCATAGCCCTGTTTTGGGTCATGTTGGCTCAGGATGCTTGACACAATTGTGTCAAGCTCCAAAACAGTCATGTTAGCTTCTGTAGGCTCTATATTGTCTCCAAATGAGTGATACGGTCATGTTAAGTCCTAGCACAGCCGGGGTAGCCCCTTTCACTCTCCTTTCATGTCGTCTTCATCTAGTCTAACTAGATATAACCTTCCTCTATGAGAATATTATTCTCATGCTCATTTTACATTTCTCGGGAAGTCGTAGTGCATGTGACCCAATAAGTTCCTGATTATATTGACCATTCATGATTAACTATTAATCATGAATGAATTATGAGTAGCACATAGTAGTACATTATGATCTCAAATTGACTGGAAAGTCTAAGTTGACTCCTGAAGGTTTTTGAACCTTTTAGCAGCTACAGTTGTTAGTGTCTGTTCCTTTCACTCTTTCTATACCCACTTGTTCAGGACATGGTCTAGTGTGCTCATCCCCACTGGGATGACTACGTCACACCTAGACCAAATATGATTTCTTATTCTGTGGATTCAAGTCACTCTTACATGTGTCCAAGAAGACCATTCTTCTTAACATGTGTGCTTTGGCCAAAGACTTATAAGTAACAATCCTAACAAGAGGCATAGGGTATACATCTCCTTTTATAAAAGTGGTGAATCCTCTGTGGGCTATTTAAACATCTTCAATCACTTTAACTTATACATAATTAACTCAGAATAACACCTCTTAAGGAGATGGTTGCAAAGCAGTCAAAATATAAGCTATCATGATTTAGATAACTTGAATACCTCAAGTCTATGTAAGCTTGCACTCGAGCTGCAATAAAATCTTCATTGACACAAAGAACTGTACGAAGTTTCATAGTAGGTCACTCCAATGAACTAGTTATCCTAATTAGCATCCACATATTTATTCTCAACATCCCTATGTTTCCATCTAGTGAGAATCGAATGCTTGGATAAACCAAGGAGTATAACATGCGTTGGTCTTACAGACTGGATGATGTCCAATCTCATCAATTCATCGACTAGGGATTATTTCAATACTTACATAATTGCACATGATGAGATACTCACTAATTATGATCCAATCATAATATCTCTCATGCTATGCATCGTATTATGGACTTTAGCAAATGAATTTAATATCAAATCACATACACAATAAATGTACATCCAAATAGTAAATTTATTAATAAAAAATCTAAGGTGATTGCCTTAGGATATCTCTCTGATCTAACAGCTATCATAGGTAGGATAATCAAATTAGGAGTGTCTAGATAGAAATGCATGTTTCCTTAGTTTAGGAAAGAACCAATTTGTATCTCATAAAAATTATAAGATAACTTATGCGTGCATTGAGATATAAGTGAGATGTTAGAATGATGAGTTAAGTTCAAGGTACTGACATAGTGCATCAAAATGAACTAAATAACATAAATTTCATCTAGACCAATTATTAAGAAAGCTAATGTACAAGTCATGTACAATTGACACATAAATCATGATTGAAAATTAATTTTAAAAATATTTTTTAAAACCTTGATGAACTCTATTTGTTGATAGAAATTATCATTGATAGTGTTGATACAAAGTTATAATGAAATATTAAAGTTTTCAATGTTTTTTTAACTTTGTATCATTCTTTAAAAATAATGAATATTTTCATAGAAATATATTTTTCTCCCATAGTATTTGATAGAAGTAATGTCTGTATGAAGTTTTAAGATTTTTTAAAAATATATTTTTGAAGTTGAACTAAAAAATAAGTTTTCAAGTTTATCATAAATTAGTTGACTGGTTTTTTGAACCATCCGATTGAAACTAGTATCAATTAATTGATGGATTGATCGGTCGATTTCTAACATTGTTTTTGGCTGAGCAAAACTGTCTTAGTCATTTAAGATCAACCATAGGTATGTTAACTACTTTTAATATGCTTGCTTTGTATTGTTATCTGTATTTTTGTTTTCATTGTAGACAAGCACATGAACAACATACAATAATCGAATTGAAAGAGCTATTTACATCTTGTCTAGCTCGCTACAGTCCTAACAAGTGATATGAGAGAAAGGTCACTCTTCACCGGACTAACCGCCGAAGGAGCACAAGCTAGAGGAGTAGAAGGATTTAACAAGGCAAATGGAGGTCAATGATGGTTTTAGATACGACACTCAACTTTCATCCCGTATAGATTAGGAGACTTTGTTCAATAGAAGACAAAATGAGATGTTCTTTCAGATAAACATAGAAGAGTGGTTCACCCTAATGGAGGGATTCAAAGTTCCAAAAGATAAGAAGGAAAACCCACTTTAGAAGAGTAAATGGATCAAGTAGCAAATTATGAGATTCGAGACAAAAGATAAGGCAACCAAAATTTTTGTTAATTTGGTCCCTAACTATATCTTGTGTAAATTAAAAAAATATAAGGATGCATGTAAACTATGGAGCAAATTAGTTAAGCTTCATGAAGAGAAGCGAGGATGATTCCAAAGAAGAAGATTCACTAGATCAAGCTCATAAAGATTTGAAGGTTGAGAGGTGCTCAACATCCAAGTTGAAAGAGATTGTAGAAGTCTCTATCTTAAGGAATGATGGAGAGAATAGACAATCAACAACAGAATAAGAAAAGCCCTCGACATCTAGAGTCAATAAAGAAGCTTGTTCTTCCCCTATCACCATGCAAGATAATACAAGCTCAATTCATAAAAATAAGAATCATATAATATACTTTGAGTGTAGGGAGAAAGTGCATTATAAGAGTAGATGCCCACGTTTAATCAGGAAGAAAGTTCAAGTGGCACAAGGGCAAAGGAGAAGTCCAAGGAAGTCGGTACCTTAATATGCAAAGGAAAGGAGCACATAGTGTGCTTCTCATGCAACCAAAAGGGGCACTACCAAAATCAATGTACAAAGAGAAGATACTCACCCAAGGATAAAGAAGAAAGCTCAAGTGTAGGGGGAGCTTTTGAGACAAAACCTAAGGTATCATCATTTTATAATGCTATTTCAGTATATCATGTTAAAAAATATGCAAGAACAAAATTTTATAATTTAGATGCTCAATATCATGAAAATAGGCCCCCACCTATGGAGAATTTTAGAGTTTTTCAAGGTAGACCCATTTTACATAAGGATAAGAATGATAACAATGTAGATAAGAACCCTAAAAAGAATAGACATATACCTAGGAAAAGGAATGTCCAAAGAGATGATGGAAAAATAAAACTTGAGAAATTAGAGGAAGAAAATTGAGTTTTGAGGTCAAAACTCAACAAATTAGAAAAGACACTTGAAAAGATAAAAAATGCATTAAGGGGTCAAAAGGACAAGATCTAAGCTTTGGTAGGCAAGAGCTACCTAGGGACATGAAGGGTTTGAGATACAAACCTAAGTCCAAGGAGATCATGCCATCTTACTATAGTGCTCCATATAATTATGGAACTAATCCTAGGTCTAGGAATGTCAATGTTACAAGGGAGACTATCCTTAGAGTTGACTTTGATGAGACTTTAATGACTAAGGCTTCCAAGAAGTCTAAGAGAGTCATTAAAAAAGTATCAAGGGAGGTTATATCTAGTGAATACCTAGAAAACTCAAGGAGCTCCAATAGCTATTGGGTTCCTAGGAGTGTGATTCTTTCACACTAAATGAGTATAGGATTTGTCAACTTAAAATGGAAAGGTAGTTAACCTAACCATAGTAGAGTTGATATCTTAGAGAATTTTTGAGGTATAGTAATACTTTGAAAATGAAATTATAACATGACCTTAAAAGATTTTAGGATGTACCAATGGAAATAAAAATTTAAAAGTTGATCATGATTGACACATTAAACTAGAATTCACGGTGTACCAAGTATGGGGGGTTTTGGCATACTTGAGGGAGTTGGTCCATTTATATGTCAAATTTTATATTTGACATAAGTGTAGCAAATGATGATTAGATTAAAGACTTAGGTATTTTTATACCTTAGTATTTTATATGTATTTGCCATGCTTTGTATGTCATACTATATGTCATGATATTATATATCACATGATTATATAGAACATATCATTTTGATACTTAGGTTGATTTTTATCTTATCATGCCATGAAATCATGTATCATTTAGGAACAATAGATTTTCTTTTGAAAATTATTCAATCATTTATGTTATAATCATATTCACACATTTATTCACTTGAAATTAAGAAAAATTAACATTATTTGATATCCTAGGTAGGATGATCGAATTAGAAATGCCTAGATAGAAATGTATGATCCCTTAGCTTAGGGAAGAACCAATCTACATCACAAATAAATCATAGGATGACTTGTTCATATATATTGAAACATTTTAGACACAAGTGAAATGGTAGGACAATGATGTTGGTGCAATTGACCTAGGTCACGATTGACTGTACTCAAATTGAGCTCGAGCTGAGTTTTGATATTTGACAACTTGTGTTGACAATATAGTTTGACCATATGTGTCATGGTGAAAAGTCCAAGTTTGACTTGGCAATAGAGAAAGTCTAACATGAAATTGGCAATTGGAGAAGTCCAAGTATGGAGGCTTAGGATGAAAAGTCCAATATGGTGTTGGCAAAGGAAAAGTCTAAGGGTAGAGTCTTGGTAAGGGAAAATTTAAGTTGCGACTTGACAAAGGAAAAGACCAAGGGTGTAGTCTTGGAAGGCATAAGTCCAAGTGAGAAGTCTTGGCCATATAAGTCCAAGTGTGTAGTCTTGGTGGTGGACACCCGATAGCATGACTAGGTCAATGGAAGCACTAGAAGGCTAATGTAAAGGATGATGAGCATGAGCTTGGGGCATCGTTGAGGCGTGAGACTGAGGGAAGTGACTAGAAGACTGAGGTTTAGGCTTAGGGGTGTCATAAGTGTGAATGGATCACACTTGGAGTGTAAACCTCAGATTTGAGATTTACCAGTCGACTAATTATGAACATCAGTCGATTGGTCTCGGGTGTTTAACACTTTGGAAGTTCAACACTAATCGACTAGAGTTGATGCTTGGGCAGTCGACTGGTTAAGTTTGGCTATAGCACAAAAGCTCGGTTAGTCAATTGGGAAGTCGACTGGTGATGGACGCTAGTTGACTGACCTCACTTATCCTATATGGATAGAGCCGTTGGAGAGTCATTGTCTCTCAATGGATACGACGCCAGTCAATTAGTCGGTAAGACCAATCAACTGGTGATAGGTATTCAATCCATGAAGACTCTATTTAAGGAGAGCTTGTGGAAGGAAGAAAGCATGCTGGTTCTTGGAGAACTTAGAGGGGAATTGTTGCTGCATTCCAGACCTCAAGCCATCCAAACTACCACAAGTGCCCTCAAACAAAATATCTCATCAATTGTAAAGTGTTCTTTACTTAAATTGTTACAATACTTGTTGTATTTGCTTTTGCTTGTATTTTGTGCTTACATCTTGTTGTAAAAAGGTTGCTCAACCAAGGTTTGAGCCAAAAGGAGGTAAAACTAGTGAAGCTTTGTTGTGGGAGTGATTCACTTTACTAATTGCGTGAAGTAGGAGCTAGAGCTTCGAACCACATTACATCCTTGTTTTAGCATGTATTTATTATTGTTATTGTATTTTTATTATATATCTGCTGCGCATTAATGAGTCTTGTAGACAAACACGCAATCGACACGAGCAAACGATAAATCTAGGGGAAAAATGTTATTCACCCCCTCTAGCGATCAACCGATCCTCTACAATTGGTATTAGAGGTTAGGTCCTTGCTTTCAGATACCTCAACAGGAAATATAATAAAAGTTTCACATCTGTAAGACATAGAAAAGATCATGTATTTATAAGATGAAAAGATATTTTCATTTGTATATGACCTTTTGGGTATAATCTAAAAATAAAAATCATGAGGATTTAGGTCCAAAGTTGATAATATCACACTATTGTGGAGATATATAAATCTTATAGGCATTAACATAGCAGAGATAAATCAAGTGGATTAGATAGACTGGGTGAAGACAAGCTAAATGGGCTAGCTTTCCTAAGGGTCTTTTCCAATTTATCAAGTTTTGACCTCAAAACTTGATTTTCCATCATTATAATGTCCAATTTTGATTTACCAAAATTTTATTGGACATTTTTTTTTCCATTTTTAGGCATATGCCTAAATTTCTTGGGATTATCCTTAGGAGGAATGTTCTTAGGGTTGACTACCCTAGATTTTTCCTTAATCCTATAATGTATGCTATTATGATCATGGGCATGTAAGCAATAAAAATAATTTCTAGCATGTTTCCTATCATGATATTTAAATCCAAAGTTTTTCATAGGAACATAACCATAATCATTTTTAGCATGCATGAGAGTTTTTGAATTACACCTACGGTAAGGATTTACCTCCCTTACCTTTGGAGTGTGCTTCTTCTTTTTCTCCCATTTCTTCAAGAAGGTCAACTTCATGATTTCTTTCCTTTTTGGGCATTTGGTGTGGAATGTCCCTTCTCACCACATGTAAAGCAAATCATATTTGCCCTTTTCTTCTTAACCTCTTCATTCCTACAATTTAGATTAGTATCTAAAGAAATTGAATTAGGAAGAGGGTTTACCTTCTTCTTACTCAAAGGACATCTACTCTTTGCACCCGAAGCAAGTGATGTGGTCTTTTTCTTTTACTTCAGTGGAGGTGCTTGCCACATTTGCTACCTCCTCTTGTTCCAAAGAGGAATCTCTATGCTCCCCCTCAATACTAGGAGGTTCTTCTACTATTAACTCCTCTTCCTCCGATGTGGAGCACTCCTCCACAATCGCTACTAAGTCCTTTTCCATTTCTTTATTTTTGGACTTCTCCTCATTATGTGTAGGCATGAGCTTTTTGATTAAAACTTCTATTATTTTGCTCTATGATTCATGAGCATTTGTGTAATAACCTACACACTTTAACACATCATTAGGCAAAAGTTGTAATAATGTTGAAATTACCTTTTTATTTGCCTTCGATTGTGATTTTTGCTCCTCGGTCCAATAGAGCTGCCGGAGCTTCTCCCCCATCTTGTCCTTAGGAGCTTCAAAATCATTTTCAATGATTAGCATGACATCAAAATCAGTTTCAAAATATACTTTCATCCTTTTGATCCACCACAAAATGTCTCCTTCGAATTTTGGTGGTCGGATGATCGATGTGGCCATCTTTCTTCCTCGGCGATTAGTCCAACAGAGAGCATCCTCGCTCTGATACCACTTGTTGTGGATCAATTAGCCAGCTAGAAGGGGGTTGAATAGTCGTGGCCCCTAAATCGTCATTTGCTAGCTCGTTTTCTTTCTATAAGGGATTAGCATAGTGGAATATAAAGAAAGTAAACACAAGCACAACAAACCGATTTATGTGGTTTGGAGATAAAGCTCCCACTCCACGGCTATCCGTAAGGTGGACGATGCCTCCGATCCTTCGACGAATCAAGCCCCGGTATCCCCAGCTAAGTCGATGCTCATTGTCGGTGGAGAAACCTTGCACAACCTTTGTGATTCATCACAAACACTCAAAAACTTGCTAAGACTCTAATAGGGGTTAATAACCTCTATTTTGTCTTTTGGGAAATCCCCCCAAGCCTCTCCTTATATAGATTTGGAGAGGCAACCTCGGAATCAACAAAGCTACTGGCCACCAGTCAACTGGTAACTTTACCAGTCGACTGGCCTTCATCAGTTGACTAGATTTCAAGCCAGTCAACTGATGTCGTCATTCAACGGCTTCTAATAGCCGTGATTCTCGGGATTTCTATCTGTTACACCCCAATGGTATTATACCAGTCGACTGCCAAAACCACCAGTCGACTAGTTAAGGTCAGTCGATTGAAATTTACTCCAGTTGACTGTGTCGGGTAAAACTCAAACTTCACCTGTTTGACCATCCGACTTAACTGCTGTTTAGGTGACCAGTCGACTGGAAATTCCATCAGTCGACTAGTGTCGGGTAAAACCTTAAACACAAGTGTTTGAGCATCCGACTTGACCTTTTTCCTTCTCGAGTATATTCACTCAGCACTCGACTCACTTGACGCTTACTCCGAAGCCTTGACCTTGCCTTCAAGTCTTCTTCTTTCGGCTCTCGTCCCTCGGATCCATTTGAGCCCATTGCTCATCTCCCAATGTCATCCTTCACGTATGCCTAACTCTTGTCCCTCGGATGCATCTCCAATATCATCCTTCATGTATGCCTCGAAGTACGCTTCCCTTGGCTCATCCTTATTACCATGTCCACGGTCCCTCGGATGCACCATCCTTCACCGGACCCGAAGCCATTAAACTGTGTATCCTATAGTCCTGCACGACTTATATACATATATCAAATACAAAGGAAAGCCTAACTTAAACTTTTTGCCCAAACACCAAAACCTATGGTCACACCGGACTATCTTGAGGCAAGATTGCTCCAACATCCCTTTATAAATTGGCAATCGAGTCAACTGGTGAAGTAGAACACCCCCGGGTCTATTGTCTTCAGGTGAAACAAAATATAGAATACAAGATAAGAATGGGAAAGCCCTAAGTGGGTAAATAGTATGACCGTCCCAGCCAAAATACAGAAGGCGTTGGGGGACAACTGGTTTATAGCTATCTTATAGAGGTCCATTATCTCCAAATAGATAGGAGGGATGGGTAAGCGGAGACCCCCTCAAGTTGACCCAGAAAGATACTATAACACTCGGGAGGAGGATGATGGGGACGACAGTTAGGTGAAGGAAAATACAATGTTATTGATTTATCAACATATGCAGATTTCTGGCGGTGAAAAGGATGAGTGGCCATCAATTGAGTGGATGTGGTCTCAAACCAAAGAAGGGAAGATGTCCGAGCAACAAGTTTAGAGGGGTGAGTCATAATCAAAAAAAGGAGAGTTCACTTACTTGATGTTCCATAAGAGAAATGTTACCCCTAGAGGAAAACGGTAGTGTAAAAAAGACTAAGAGAACTAGAAGACGGCAGGATGACATGATGTGGAAAGTAGGGTTGTTATGGAAGAAGCGAGAGGTAGAGGAAGAGACCAGGTGAGTCATATAGCATGAAGGGAGCTGGCCCACTTTAGTAACACTGTGATATGGGCCACTGAGATTGACCCTAAGTAGAAACGATGGAGCCTAGTAGGACATGGGAGATAGCCTCTGGGAAAAAAGGATTAGT
>JBAMHZ010420783.1:0-11659 GCA_037177395.1 Alpinia galanga
CACATATCAAATACACAAATCATCCTAACTTAAACTCTTTGCCACACACATCAAAACCATAACCAAGGTTGATTGTTTCAACAATCTATCATTGAATCAATAACTACTGGATAATTCAAAAATATTTATTAATTAGCATATCAAGTTTTTGAAGAACCACGTACTGCTAATAATATTTCTTAATTATTATGTTTAATTTTAGGAGAATATAAATTAACTAATAAAATATTTTTAATTTTATTTGATAATACTAGTTCTAATATTGCAAGTATGGATAAACTTAAATTAATTTACCAACATATTATTGGTGGTGATATTTTTCATATTCACTGCATATATAATATTTTAAATTTATGTGTTCAAGATGAATTAAAAATTTTATAAAACCAAATTAAACCAATTAAAATTGTTATTTCTTATTATGGTCACATCTTAATATAATAAAATAATAGAGTATATTTTATAAAATTAATAGAATGAGAACTAAAGAATTTTCACATGATATATCAATATTTGAATGTATCAATTACAATAAAATACATTTCAATATAGTGAATTATTATGTTCATTTTTTACTCAAATTATTAATAATTTTAATATATATTTATTTGTAACAATTTTAAATTGTAATTTATAATTATTTTAGACAGCTAAAATTAAGAATCGTCAAACTATCAATTCGAAGTAATGCCATACGAAAGGAAATTATTTTTTTGTCGTGCCTCCTCCTGACCTTGCCTTACTAGAATAATACAAAAATATATAATATAAATAAACCTACGTGTTGCGAACAGAAAAATCAAATCAAATCAAATTACTATCATACGACTTGTTAAATAGGAAATTCTCAACTAGAAAAAATTAACCTCGTCTAGTGAGATTGAAAACTGTTTATTTAAAATAAATAAATAAATAAGTATCAAAACAAAAAAACAAGGTCGACGTACAACGGTCCGCGAGCTATAAGCTACATACAGACCCAAGCTATTTTAGAGGTCCCTGTTGATGGGCTACCATAGCTATGCCCGCTACAACTAACCCTTCCACGGCATTTGGGCTGAACTAGTAACGTTCAACACCAATTTTTTTTATTTTTTTTATGACCATTTTCAATGTTTTAATAATAAATTTAAACATTATGTTTTCCTTTGTTTCCTTTGAAAAGAAAAACTTAAATCGGGAGAGATTATCTGGATATTATTACTCCACTCGATAATGTCGATGTTAAATTAGATATTTGATTGCTAAATAAATTCTATGAATTAATTCCTCGCAATGCGAGAGTACCATCTCTTTATTTAATGACTTGTCTCACAGATCAAAAACTCTCCCTTGCGGTTTAGAGGCAAATTGGTAAAAACAGCCACAATGTAAAGGCATGTAGCTCGCCAACGTCCAAATGCAGCACGATTTTGATTGCATCGGATAGCGACGGAGCAGTTTGATTTATGCTTCATATCTTACAATGGACCATAGAACCCGATAGTAGATCTAAGTTCCATTCACCGTGATGAAGCAGAAATTTGTTTTTTGTTTTTCCCAAAAGTTCTAAAAAAACCATAAAGAAAAAAAAAATTTCAGAAATTTCTGTGATAAAACCAACTTTTTGGGAGAAAAAAAATACAGGAAAAATCAATCAGATCTCTGTGAAAGTGTGAAGATCACGAGATTAAGAAACAGATCCATGGGAGGGCAGACTTCAATATGTAGCTGAGAGTCTGAGCGCCCACATCTTGCTTCTCCTTCTGCGAAGGCAAACTCGGAGAGCATGGCATCGTACGAGAAGGCGATGCCTCCACAGATCCTTTCGAAATGTGGCTCAGAGAACGGAGGAAGCTCAGAGAATATGAACCAGATTAGGCTTCACGTCGCCGGATTCGACGTGGAATCGAACTGGCGATCTGAGTTGAGAACGATTTCTCACCATCGCATCCTCCCATGAAGAAAGAGAAGAAATTAGAACGAGGACGAGGGGGGCGACCGCACCTGTAGAGGCTGCGAGGCGAGGAGGATGGGCTTTAGGGCTACAGCCACTGTGCGGCAATTTATAGGCCGAGAATGGCTTCTGGACTTAATGTGGCTCGAACCTTTTTTTTTTTGTTTTGGGCCGACAAGTAAATTTTGAAAACCAAAATGCAATCCATCAAAAGGCCAATTCAATCAAGAGATATATATATATATTTTTTGCCAACTGAACAAAGAGCTATCTTAAAAGACAATATCTGAATAACAGGAGTCCAAAATTTTTGTAACCCACAATTCTCATTCTCTGATGTCCAAATTGGTGGCCTACTCTCATTTCTTTTTCATCCGAACAAAATTTCCCTCTTATAATCCTTCTCTACCTAACTAGTTGACCCATATGTATGAACACTTGAGCTAATCTCCATCTACCAATTCAACTTCGTCTTCTCTATCCCACAATTGACAACAAATCGTTCAATTACGTTCTCCTTATCAACATCGCATTTCATTAACCAATGTCGATCACAATCAAGAAGCTGGAAACACGTATCAGAGCCCGATAACATCTCTATATGTTATTAACTGACATTTGCAGAGCATCGGTTGGTGGTGACCGAGGCCTGGCGTAAGGTCTGCAGCGTCAGCGTCAGGCTGCAGTTCATGGCGATCTCGATGTTGCGCTTGAACACTCCGATCACGCTCACCTTCCCGGAGACGTCCGTGAAGCTGGTGAACTCCACAGTTGCCGTCCCGTGGGTCACCATCTCCGGCGTCACGTTCATCCGCCGCGCCACGCGAGCGGTCATCACGTCCACCGTCGCGGTCAGCCGCGACGTCCGCCGCGCGCCCACCTTTCCCTCCGGCAAGTACGCCACTCCCACCGTCTCCCCGCCGTAGTAAATTTCGGTGACGCTGCGGCCGAACCGGAACGACGCCACGTTGGGGTTCCTGAGGGAGAGGTCGGCCAGCAGCGTGGCGTTGACGAACACCAGGCTGCCGCCGCCGAAGTTCCCGGGCGCAGCGCTGAAGCGAGGCATGGAGATGCCGTTCACTGTCAGCGTGGGGTCCTTGGTCCTGAGGACGGTGAGGGAAAGGATGAGGAGGGTGAGGCCGAGGAGGACGACGGTGGAAGAGAAACACCCGCAGCACCACAGAGCGCACCGTCTCTTCCGGAGGTACTGCACCGAGCGCCACCGGGTGGCCTCGTTGTGCTCGCCGGAGGGAGCCACGGCCACGGCTGCCGCCGCAAAGGGGAGCACCTGCTCCTTATTGTCCTGCTTCCAAGCATTAGCCATGTTGATTTGGTAATTAGAATTTACGTGTGACTTTAAATTAATTGGAAGAGGGCCAGCGACCGGGTTTTGTGGGTTTTTGTTTGTTGACCGAGGCGACACGCCATCAGTGATCCGACTTGACTTACCCTGCGGGACGATTGACTTCAGATGGTGCCCTCGGTTATTAAATTAAACACACGGCTTACTCGTTACTTTTCCAGATAGACCGAGAGACCAAAACTTCTCTGAAACCGTGAGTATAAGTCCTGCACCAATGAATTGAAAGAAAAGCACGATTAATTTTCCACGAGATAACGACAAACTGGAAAAAGAAAGGCTTCGAGAAAAAAAAAACTGGTCGACTTGTCAAGGAGCTGGGAAAGCGGTCAGGAGCTGCCGTTGACGATGCGGAGGTATTGAGTGGAAATCACACAAGAGAACAACAGCAATGCGGAATCTTACATAACGTACAACAGGCAAATAAATACAAGCACAATTTATTTGTTTGTATTATGATCTTCTGAGCAAAGTAACTGACACGAACCATATGTCCAGGCACCCTTAATTAGACTGAAGTTTCGCCTTAAGGTCAAATACAAGGGCATTCAACGTAACTAGAGCACAGCAAAGGCCCTGGAACTGCCAGTAAAATGGTTAATTTTCCCGAGCAAACTCTTGGATGCACCAAAATGCCTTAATCTGTAGACGCCTGTAACGACTGTTTCAGGAATCCTCCATTCGATGGCTGCATGGCTACGGGAACTCAGCTTTGCAGGTCTCGACCACTTGAATCGTACGCAGAAATCATCATCATCGTATGCAGGTACCCAGTTACTACCACTGTCTAGCATTTCCACCAGTGAGAATGTACCTTCACTCAGGACGTCATTCCGTGGGCAAGCAGACCAGAATGTAGCTGTCACCAAGTCGCCTGCGTGGAATGTAGAGTTTTCACTAACATCTGTGAAAACATCCCCAAACTTTACTCCCATGGGGGTTGTGTCCATGACCACAGGAGGGAGTAAACCAATTTGCTTGCTCAAGAGATCTGGTGGTTGCAACTTTGTTTCAATGCTTTTGCCTTCTAAAAGGGCAGATGCAAGTTTTTCAAACTCCTGAATGTAACCACTGAGAGTGTGCGGACCATACAAGGTTGACGCCCCCTTGTGTTAAAAAAAAAGAAAAAGAAAAAGGCAGCAGTCAATAAGGCTCTTAAAAATCTCAAGAGAACGTAGCATTCGTTAAAGTGGATGACAAAGACAATGGAAGTGCAAGAGTTTTGTAGTCTGTAAAATCGGAAAGTGAAAATAAGAAACTCTCATGTTGTAGATTAAGCACCTCATATCTCTGAATCTCATACTCTTCAAATGTGGTAACATACTGCGAGTAAGTGTTTGACAACCCTGCAATAACAATGTGAACATTGCTATCAAATTCACCATTGCCATCGCGAGTGAGTGTTGCTCTCACAGCATCACGAAGACGTCTCCCAGCCATTGTAGTAAACTCTGCAAAGGGAAACAGTAATCCATAATAATCTAAATTTTCAGTGAATTATGGAATGTAAATTACTTTTATGGATCAAGAACCTACATAACGAAATTGTTAAAAGAGCAAGCATAGAAATGGAGCAGAAAAAAATGTTTTCCAAAAAGCTTTATGAAAAGAAGAAACTATAAATTTAGTGCATTGAGGTACACACATTTAAGTGCCAGATGAGATGATACTGAAAACACTTTTTTAAGTGCAAAAGTACACAAAGCATATACCTCCAGGTACACATAGGATGATCACCTGTCCAATACGGATTATCTGAATTGGAAGTATTGAAGGCTGGAGGGGAAAAAAAGGAAATTAGTCAATTAGCCAAAGTATCTTGTATGAAAATATTCATTCTCCTACTATACAGGTCAAGGGAACCAAGCAAAGGCAGAACAACAGTTCCCTAGAAGGCAAAATCTTCCTCTCATCAAATGATCATATCCCATTTAAGTTGCAGATTCACCTATATTGCAGATAAAAAGTAGAAGGGAAAAAAAACAAAATGAAACTCACCGCCCAAGCATATGGTACTTCCATGTTGCCAGTGTCCAGTAAAATTGGCTTCGGCTGTTGGCAAGTAACTTGATCATGGCTAGGTGTTTTCAGTACGTTTCTCACTAATTTCCAGAAGGCATTGCCCTGAAACAACATGGGTAGCATAGCTGAATGCCCGATCAACAATTCTGCCAAAAAAAGAGTAACTGAGAAAAAAAGCATTCCCAATACCCACCGCGACATCTCCCTGCTTAAAATCAAATGCTCCAGGACCATCTGTGGTTCCTGCAGCAAAAGCAAATCCCATGGCAGCTGGACATGTTTTGACACTTTCCTGACTTCCATTACTTGAAAGAAGGGTGACCTCTAGATTTGAGAAATTTAAATAGGTCTGACGATAATCGATTTTTCCTTTCACCAGCTCAGATGCTGAATCAAAGAGTTCGACAGCCTTACTGAACTGCCTTTCACCAATAATCCTTGTGCTTTCAAATTCATCTGGGTATCTAACAGACAAACCAAATAGAAGGAATTAAAAGAATAACTATAACTGTCGCGCAACAAATAATTGATCTATGAAGAAAATAAAAGATACCCTGGGCCTCGTCCATAGCAAAGTTCATTCTTCCCATTGCAGGTACTATGATTGAAATCGCAAGGGAGACCAGTATCGATACAGAAAGTTCCCAGCACATTTGGGCTAACATCTCCACAATTTGATTGACAAAAGGCAGACACGAATTTGGGTTTTCCAGCTTGCCTATCTCGGACGCGCTGAGAAATTATTCCAGTACTTGATAATAACCTGCCACCTGATGCCAGGAATGATGATGCCAGCTGCATTAACTCAGGAGCTGCAAACACACACACACACACACGCAAAGTGAAAAGATTTGGAAAGTACCAAAAGAAAAGGCAAAATTTTTGTGTATCATTCAGAAGACTGTACAGAATATGCAACTTACATTTCTCATGTGGCTGAGGGATTATGATGGAGATTCTTCGATGAAATACCTTCTGTCCAATGTCACTTGTAATTGTGTCAGGATATGCACTGTCAGTTTGTTTAGGGAAACCATTTTGTTCTGCCCAATCTTCCATAAATCTAGCAGCAGCTCCCTTGTTATCTCCACTTATCAAGGAGTTTGTTCGGCTCATTGAAGTACCATGAGTAGCAAACCAATTAAAACTACCAACTGGGCCCCATTCATCATCTACAAACTTAAGTGTGGTCATTTCTTTGTCAACATTATATTTGTATTGGCTACGCTCTGCAGCAGGATTGTTAAGATAAGCACTAGGACTGCGATTTATACTAGCCTCCAAAAGCTCTCCTGAAAATGAAAGAATATTCACATCAAACATGAAAATGCAGATGACTATCATTATACTTTAGTAAGGATAATTGCAAACTGCCTAAATATTTATATTGCTCCTTATTTTACAAAATGCTAATGGTAAAGTAGATACATGAATAGCACTTTATGACTTTCTATTCTGCTAATATGTGCAAATGCACATCAGCCTTATCTGATAAGTTTGCATACCCATGTTGACAAAGATATCTCCTGGTCGAAGATTTTCATGGGCTTCAACGATGCTTTTTTCAATGCCGTCTATGAGAACATCAAATGATTGCTTTACAAAGCCAAGAGATGTTACAATGTATACAACATACTGGAGGTACCCCCCAGGCCCTGCGTGTGTGTGAATACCACTGATGGCTACATTTTTTTCATTGTACAAATCTCCATACCTGAAAAAGGTAAACAGCATGTTTGAACTCAACAGGTGCAATATGTCAATTCAACAGACATATTTAGGTATTGTTCAGTAAAATAAGTAAAGCATAGCCATTGTGGCAAATATGTCCAAATCAGCAGAATCAAAGAACCATATAGTAATAGAAATGACTTAGTATACATGATGAACTCAAACTGCTAAAGTTGAATCATGAAAGATTATGGAAAGCACATGCATGTGGTATAACAAAACGTTAAAGATTAATTATAATGACCATATCCATACTAAAAGATATTAAAGATTAATCATATTGATAACATGTTCAGTATATAACAAAATAAATTAATCACCATATCCAATCGAATAATTTCCACACACAAAAAATATGTATCCATACAATAAAGTGCATAACATATAATAATCAATATTAATCTACAATCTCGAACACATCAAAAAAGTAATGTGCATATTATTGAAAATTTGCAATGCAAGTGTTTAAATTAACATTTATTTTACCAAGCTAAATAATGAACTTACTAACTATTAAAGTATTGATGCAAGGTAATTTTTTGACGAGGGGAAAATATACAAGTCCTTATTGTTTGGCAAGAAGCTAGCATTTGTTTCCCAAGTGTCGGCTATCCACGTAAGTGAGTGAGGCCCATATCGTGCATATGAGAACCATGTAGGTTGTTTGGTCCCATAAAATACTGTAGTCAACCCCATTGTGATATATGTGATGCAGTCCCCTACTGCATATGCCTGGGTAGGTGGATAAGTGGCTTTTTAAAGCATTGGCGATGAGGGTATAGGGACAATGAATACAAAACTAGAATTGCAGAGAGGAGATTTAATGTTTAAAAATTATTAATTAGAAATAATACTTCAAAATATATATGTGTGTGTGCAGATCATATGAAAATAGATCACCACATAATGCATAAATTCTATGAAATTTACTAGAGAAAAATCTCTGATCATTAGGAAATTATTCAGGATTAGTTTTCTTCATAAAATACAATTTCAAGTTTATCTTCAAGAGCTTAAGAAAGATAAGCTATCTGAAACACTTCTATATGTTGATAACAAAATGCTTTAGATCTAAATTAACAACAACCACATAGAATCTATATTTCTAACATTCAGCAAAGAACAATGCATGCAGTGATTATAAAAGAAGTTTCATAAATTGAAGTAACAATTTGATAATTTTCTTAGGAAACATAATGATCACTTGAATTAATTAATTCAGAACTCCCTTTCTTCTTCTAAACCAAGCAGCACATGGTCAATCAGGTAGTCAAGTGTTAAATGTAATAAAAACCCAAATACTATTAGATCTGAGTATAGTTAACTAATTATAAAAACAAGAAAACAAACAAGTAAATAACAATTGCAAACCTTAGAAGCATTCAACAACATGTAAATTCAGAAACAAACTCCGTAGATCCAAGGTTCCCAACAAATGTCAATTTCCATGCAATTACAAATCACACAGCAGTTTTTCAGCTTAATTTTCATAGAACAAAATATAAATTCACAACAGACTAGATCAACGCAAAGTTCCTTAGAGATCACAATTTGTATACAATAACAAAGCATCAAAACATTTGAACCTTATTTTCCAGTAAGAGATTGAGAACTTAAAATATTGGCACATATGCAGCCTTTTTCATTACCAAGGAAGAAAATAAATGCCATCATGTGTTAAATGCACAATACATTACCACTTTGGTTACAATAAATAAATGCCAGTTGCTGCAACAGATAACTTCCTAAGTGAATGATGCATGATATTGTCATATGCCTTTAGTGCATTTTATGCAATTTAGATAGCCAAATTCAGGGTGAAACAACAGAGCCATATAAGGCTGATAGTGATAAATAGCTGGTCTATGCATTTGACACATTACAACTGCAAGCTTACCTTGATTTCAGTCTCTCAAGCACTTTAATAGTCACAAGCTGAGAAGCCATACATGCATCAAGGTTCACAAAAACCACACGGTTTCCTCCTGGCTCTGCAACAATAAATGTTCGGGCCTTAAGCCTAAAATGGACACCGGAAGCGATCTGTTCCATATTAGCATATCCCATCATATTGACATCGGCAGCTGGTCCGGTTATGTCATAACTCCCGAGCCCAATTAAATATGTTGAGTCTGCTACTATTTTTCCAGTGTTATGTATACAAATCAACAGCAAGAAGCAAAGCCACATGGTTGCCATCTGACCAATGGTAAAATTGAGAAATGGAAAGGTATCTTCGGTAGCACTGGAGAAACAAAGGCTGCCTTGTGCTAACCCTAACAAAAAGAGAAGTAACTGATTAAATTATATACTTGGAAAAATGAGAAAAATAGTTCAAGAAACATTTAAAAATGCACACACACACACATTCTGAAGATGTACAGAGACATTGCAACATGCACTGTAGACTTATCCCAGAATATCTACTAGAATTTGGCTTTAAAATCCGAGGCCGATTACCTAATGTTCTAAAAGAAAGTTCTTTATGTAACAAGAGTAACTTAAATTGCACCTAGAGGTAATGATGGGGAATAGAATGCACAAATACACGTATGAACACAGACTACAGAAAAGTATTCTAGATTCACCTCTGCTGGTTATGGAATGATGTGGAAATTGTGGGGAAAAACACGCATAGTTGCGTAAACAGAAAGCCACGAGTATTCAAAATCATGATAAATTAGGGCATTCTAAATGAAAAATAAGATGGTGAAATAGCAAAACAAGAGCAGAAACGACACTACAAGGCTGGTTTGGAAAGATATCGAAAGTGCTAAACTCAGCATGTCGTACGCCGGCAGCAAACAGTTATGTGAACTTTATGTACGCTATGAAATTAAAGTTCCCTCATTTCGCAGAATACATCCTTAAATTCTCATAGCTAGTAGAGAGATGCACCGGAGGCCGTGCTGAACCCTACTAAGAGGAGTGTTTCCGATCAGCAGAAAGTGCTGTGGCGCGTGCGAGCGTCGGGGTTTTCTTTTGATTCTTAGGAGGAAGGTGGAAAAGGCTTAAATTTTGTCGCCCACGACAGCCTTCGGACTCCAGTGGATCACCAACTAGTCATGATTTAAAGGGAAAGGGGAAGGGACAAAAAAAACTCAACGAATAAGAGAGGATGATTCACGATTGTGTCGTCGTCGGAGCAGCGACGGAAAGAAATCACAAAAACAAAAAGAAGGAATAAGCAGGTTGCTTACACGGAACGACGTTGTCCCTGACTGGGCAGGATGGAAGCCGTTGTCAATCAAGGGTCCGTGGAATTCGGTGCACGGTTGCGCGGTGCCTGTGGTGAACTGGTATGAGTTAGGTAACGAAGAAGCGGGTCGGTGCTCCAGTGAAGAAACGCATCGTAACCAAGCACCCACTTAGAATCTTCTTACGCTCTGTTTACTCTAACCTACAATAACGAGCAGCGCCGCAGCGGCCTCGCGGAGGTCGGGCCTGGCCACCGGCGAGCAGATGGAGATGGAGACGGAGATTTAGAATTGCCCCGGACCGTGAAGTGGTGAACAAATAAATATTTTATATAAAAAAAAATAGAACTGAAAAAAAAAATTTGGCTCCCCCTGCTGGAGGTAAAAAAAAAAAAAAGGAAATAAAATTAATCATTGGAATAGGGAAAGTATATTCATTTTTTCTTATTATTATGGACATTTACTATTTTTAAACTTTATATAAATAGATGTAAATGTGAATTATGAATTAATATTTGTCAAAATTAATCATATACCACACTTTAACTTTGAGTGCCTTGGAAATTGCTTAATGGATTACTTATTATATACGTACAGAAAAAAAAATAATTTTAATAAAGGAAAGTAGTAGAGCAAGTAGATATTTCTTACCAAATTTGTCCACGAGCTTACCAAAATGCCGATATACCTTCACAAGTTACTGAAATTCGTTTTCAAAAACTATCTATTTTCTATTTCCAATTGTATTGATATTATGTCACCATTTCATTTGATGTCATATGTGGAAGATTCACATACAATGGCAATTAAATTTTATCCTGCTAGTTACTAGTTAGAGGTTAATGATTAGTTTAATTAAAATATGACACCATTCCCTGATTAGTCAATGAATAATTTAATATATTTTTTCTTAATATTTTACCAGATATCCAAGTTGAAATCATGATTTAGACCACCTACCTCTTTGTTGATGAATTCCTTTGCTTCCTCAGGCACTGCATCTTACTTGGCCGAGGCGTCACTTACGATCATTGTTCCCCTATCCTCTTTCTCTTACTTATGTCTGTGGCAATTCGGAGATTATGATATGTTTGGTTCATATGAGTCTCTGATTTTGAAAACAAATTTGTATGATTTCCACTAATAAATAAAACAGTGCAATCTACCACGTAAGGTTCCCTTAAATCCAAGGCAATCGACCTTTTAGATTATTATTTAAAAAAAAAATTAAAAAACAAAAAATAGGTTCAGATTAGAGGAAGGGTCATCCTGCATAAAGATTTGCGAAAGGCTATTCATATTTTAAAGCATATATAAATAAACAGCTTAATCTGTTCCAACTAAGGGAGAAAAAAAACAAACTAACTAAATTTGAGAATTTTAGCCAAACAGCCTACTTGTATCGACCAACCC